>PVLD010004825.1:0-120094 GCA_004027595.1 Dinomys branickii
AGAGGATCAACTGTCAGACTAAATTTGCATGTCTGTATATGGGTCCATACATCTACAATTCGAAGATATCAATGGATAAAGCAACAACAACTGTTGAGACCATATCACCTTGTCTATAGATTAGTTGTGATTGTACTATTTTCTATGATAATGGGTGTCTGTTTGTCAATAGGTTTTTGTACTTTTATGTTTCTAAAATTAAAAAAATAAATAAATAAATAAATAAATAAATAAAGACATGGTTGACAGATTCCTTGGTTTGGTGACTTTTATTTTCCTTTCTCGATAAGTTTTCTTTAAGTGTTGATGCCTTGAATCTAAGCATATGTTAATAATATTTTATCCGTGTGAGCCAAGTTGCCTTAGCGCTCTACTCCGCTTTTTCTTAGCCCTACAGTTCACTGAACAATACTTACATTAAGAATGCTATTTTTGCAGTAAGATGGACAAGTTGCGCATATTTGTGGTATGTGACGTGATACCTTGATACACATGTACCTTGAGGAATGTCCAAAGCGAGCCACTTAATAAATGTGTTACCGCACCTTATTTTTGTGAGACAAGCATTCTCAAAATCTATTTACCTGTCAATTTTCAGATATACACTATATTATTTGTTTTAGTGCCTAAGATTCAACCCAGAGCCTCACATGTGCTGGGCAAGTGCTTCACCATGGAGCCCCAGTACGCTGTTTTCAACTACAGCCCCCGTTTCACCCACTAGATCTCGTGCCGCCTTTCTTCTTGACTGAAACCTAATGCCATCCCCTCCCCAGCCCCTGCTAACTCCATTCTGCTCTCTGCTTTTGAGGGTTTAGCTTTTTCTCATTCACATTAAAGGGAGTTCACGTGGTATTTGTGTTTCTACACCAGGGTTATTTTGCTTAATGCAACTTGTGCCATGCTCGTCCATGTTGTAGATGACAGGGTCCTTTCTGCAAAGCCACATGGTCCCACCCTGCACATATACTTAGTTTCCTTTGTGCACTCACCTGCTGCTGGGAACAGGTGGATTCCACTGCATGGCTCTAGGGGCTGTGTTGCAGTGTGCGTGTCTGTGCTCTGGCTCCTAAGCTCACGCACTCTGTCCCCCTTGGGGTTGCTGGCGGCACGGAGCCTCTGCACTGCCTTCCTCAATAGCTATGTTCATGCGGTGCCAGGGCTCCCATTTCCCCAAACATACCAGAACTTGCCATTTTTTTGTCTTTTTGATAATAGCCATTTGTGCAGGTAGAGGGTGATGACTCGTATTTTGAAATAAAGGGGAGCAGGACATGGTGGGGCACATCTCTGATCCCAGCATCAGAGAAGCTGAGACAGGAGGATCACAAGTTTGAGTCCCACTGGCACCATTAGTGAGATCCTTCTCAAAAACAAAAGCCATGAAAAGGGCCGGGGAAGTAGCTCAGCGTGAAGGCCCTGGGTTCAATCCCCAGGCCCCCAAATAAAGGCAGGGGGCTCGTGAGGAACATTTAGTCCTCACACTTGTATATGACAACCAGTTTTCTGTTTTACACCCAAGGAAGTGTACCCTTGGCTGAAGTAATCTGCCTGAAGTGAAGCAGGCAGTAAACAAAAAGCCAGGAGTAAACGCTAGTGTGTTGGAACCAAGACCCACATTCTTTTCACAGTCCACTTGTTAATAACTCAGTTCCTTAGGGCAAACCATTGTTAAGTGCTGACGATGTCTTCCTAGACTTGTTAGAAAGATAAGGTAAGCTTTTTTAAACAATGCCAGTTTCAAAAATCCTTTGCAGCCCTTTTACAGTTTGCCTCATTATTTTGCTCTCTTTAAGGATTTTCCTCCCTAGTCAATCTGCAGATTAGTTCATCTTATTTCCTAATTAATAAAAAACCCTATACTTTATCATCAGCAGGTCTGGGGTGAGGCCTGGAACTCTCATTTTTAACCAACTCAGAAGATACAAAGTGATCAAAATAGACAATGAATGTTTAAATTTTTAAAAAGTTGTTACAGTAAAAGACACATTGCTGTAGATTCCGCTCAAAACATTACTCATCCCTTCAAACACACCTATCACTTTATTTTTGCTACTTTCTGAAATAGTTTTGGAAGTCCTCTTTACAAGTTGTGATTAAAACACACACACACACACACACACACACACACACACACACACAGAGGCCCGGGGATGTAGCTCAGCAGCACAGCACCTGCCTTGCAAGTGTGAGGTCCTGAGTTTGATTCCTGGTACAAAAACAAAAGAAAATACAGTGAATTCTGCTGCTGAGTGCCGTCCAGTGGGAAATCAGGCTCATAAACACATGATCCTGTGTCATCATCGTCCTTGTCCGCCAGACCTGCGACCACGTGACTTCTGGCTCTTCTCCAAAGTCAAAGTGACCATGAAGGTCAATGGTTTGAATCCATTCAGAACACTGAAGCAGCCAGGACAGCACACCCATAACTAGAGCCTCAATTGCCTCAAGTTAAAAAAAAAAATCTTCAAAGGGACTACAAAGGAAATATAGTTTTATGTTAAAGCATGCTGTTTAGGCCAAATTTCTTTTCAGATATACACAGATCTTTTTATTCTGGTTCTTAGAGATACTTATCCAGGTGTGGTGGGGCAAGAAATTCATATTAAAATAGAACAAACTTCAATTTTGGATTCCCACAAGGAATAAGACCTTTTTAACAAAGATTGCTTTGATTGTACTCAGTCTATTTGAAACCACAACAAAAATGCTACAGGTAAAAGGAAACACTGCCAGCATTCCAAATGGTGTGACTTCCCTTATAGGCAGGTAAGCATAAGTGTGAACTTAAGCAGAGAGCAAAATAATTTCTTGGAGAAACTTCACATTGGCTGTTTCAAAAGTAGCATTAAAGGAGTCAGAATGGTGTGAAAAGAAAAACGGTCAGAAGGATGCAGCCATCCCTGTTCCTTGTTCTAGCTTCAGAAGGTGGGTGGCCGTGCCTCTGCCAGGGTCAATGTCCTAGGAGATCTCTGCCAGCTGGCCGGGCCTGAGAGCAATGCCTTTGCCCTCTGCCCCACAGCTGGGCATCAGCACCCAGAGGACTGGAAAGTCAGAGCCCAAGGGGGAGCAAGCGGAGGGAGCCTGTGCCTGGCCCGAAGGCGCTTGCTGAATCCGGTAGAGAACATCAAGCTGGCTGTTCTCTGTTTGCCCAGCAGATCCTGGCGCCAGTGTGGAGCTGGCCACCACCCTGAGAAGCTGCCACGGCCCAGTGGCCAGGTGTGGGCACCCATCCAGCCACCCTCCTTCCCCCTGCACCCCAGGTCAAGGTAGGGATCCAGGAGTGCATCACAGGTGTTTAGAAACTTCACAGATGTCCAAAGCAGTTTCCCCCCATTGTTTGTCATAGAACCTAAAACTAATCTTATTAGAGAAGGAAGCAGGAAATAGGCAAAAGTCAGGCCAGCAACAATCAAAACACAAAGGTAGAGAGTCCACCTCAGTGCAGGTACAGACTCTCCTCAGAGCAGGAGTCCTGCCCAAATGTCAAAACTCTGCTTGAAGCTGGGACAATTGACCCTAGTAGCAGAGCTACGGGGCCAGTCCTGCCCACTGCAGCCTACTGCAGCTGCAAAAAACAGAACAGCAGGAAGGAGAAGCAGGACTTTCTGGAACTCAAGTGTTGTGGTCAGGGTTTGCAAGGGAAACAATATAGGACATATAATTTATAGAATTATTTATAATAGTCACCCAAAGAGTCATATACAAGAAAGTGCAGGAAAGTCTGTCCACACACTAAATACCAAAAGAATCCAGCTGAGGGTAATATTCTTCACAAGTCCAGCTGAAGACCTAGAGCCCATAACCATGTCCCCTAGGAGTCTAACTGGAGGCCTAGAGCTCACAACACTGTCTCAAGCAAGTCTGTTTCAAGATCTGCACTGAGAAGGCCCGAAGATCAGCAGTGAAAGCTAGAAAATCTGTGCAAGTGGGATGAAGGATCTGTGCTAGCAGCCTGAGCGATCTGCACTAGAACCAGGAAGCAATGCATAAAGAACCAGAGCTATCCAAAAAAGTACCACAGTCATCCTCAGTGACCACAAGGTCCCAAGCTCCTTTGACAGTGAAAACAGCCACATTCATATTACAAAAGCCATCATGACAAACTCCTCCAGGAGAACCAATGGCCTCAGGAGAACCAACAGCTCCCTAGAAGCTTCTCTTCTTCCTCTCTAGTTCTTTATATGTTGTTGGTAACAATCCTCAACAGCCAGCACTCATACCTGGCACCACGCTGATTCAGTTTAGTGGAGTGTTACAAGTTGACCATCAGTTGTCAATCAACCACAGCAAGCATCCTGCTCTGTGGTCACCGTGCACCAAAGGGTAACATGCTGTATAGCTTTCAGTTTCCTGATGCATTTATAGGAAAAAAGAAACTTTAAACGTATACAAAAGAAAATGTTTTGTTTTAGAAATGTATATGGTTTGTCAGGTGTGGTATCTCCGGTAGTGGGATTGTGGAGGAATTTTACTTTCTTTCTGGTATGTTTCTAGCCTGTCTTACTTCCTGTCTTTAAAACTCAGGAAAAATGTGAATTATGCGTGGTTGTGTGGAACACTGGCCTTTGGGATCTTTGTGTCCTCTCTCTGTGGGTAGAGGAAGGGGGATTATTCAATCACACACTTCCTCATTAACATGACTGGCAAGACAGGGATCATTTGCATAATATTTTGCCCACGGAGCCTCCTGAAAAGATAGAGGGAGAGATTTCCATCTTGTAAAATGCAGAACTCCTAAGGCCATAAAAGCAAGGCTGAGACTTGTTGCTTGGACAAATTGCCAGCGGGTTCCTTCCCTGGAAATGCTGTTATTTGGGTCATGGTCTCAGTTGTCCTGAGAGGTCAGGCAGAAGCAGGCCATGGACATGCAGTTCCCTTTGGCAACTGGTCCCATTTTGGCTGTGGTCACTTAGAGTCTGGCTTTGACCCTTTGCCTTGTTTTAGTCTCCAGGTGCTAGGTCAGAAAGGCAACGCATGTAAACCTCAAGTAAGCAGGAAAAAGAAAAACAAACAGAGAACGCAACCTAACGGGAACTCTGGGAGTCGGGCAGGTTGATCTCAATGCCTTTAGATCCATTTTGAGGATGAGGAAACAGTCGTGGAAAGGTTCTGGCATCCGCCCTACTTATGCAGTGACATGACTTTGCCCCAAGGCTACTGCATCAGGGTGTTGTGAGTGAGTAGTTGGTGTTGCCATCTGCGTTGGCACAACCGCAGGAACTTCCTCACCATGTGGCCCCAGCTCCCCTGCTGCCCTATAGTCTTACTCTTAAGACCTTTATTGGGGACCCTCCATGAACTGATGCCCTTCACGAGCATTCATTCTATTCTGATGTTTTTTAATAATCATTTTATATACTGTTTATTTTAAATTATGCAGCCTACAGGGTGCACTGAGTTGGAGCAACCCACCTCCTGCCTCAACAAACACTCTCATCTGTCTGGCAGTGACCACCTGATCACTGGTATAGTAGTAGATCATCTGGTGAATCAATGACTGCCATACCCTTGCTGTTCCTCCAGTTCTTTCCAGTGTAATATTCTATCAACATGTGGATCTAGTCTTGAGGCCCAGACTAAGTTAGCTCATAAGGATGACAGCTCGAGATCTGAGTAGCAGTGGAAATACCCTGAGTTTAGGACACGTGTTACCCACCCAGCACAAGGGGTCTCAGATCACATCCTGGCCCATCTGGTCTTCCACCTATCACCCCTTCTTTGACCGTAGGTGACCCTTTTCCCCTCTCTGCATAGAAGCAGTAGAGGCTTCTGATGAGCTTTTCCCAGCGCTAGGCACCTCAGTATGAAGACATCTGGTCTTTGGTCTGGGTCTGAGCTCATCTCTGATTTCAATCATGGATCTCCACAATCCAGTCCTGAGTATAACACCATGGAGCTGCCTGGTGAGTCCATTACATGTCACAGAAATGCCCAGCACATCTGATCCTCTTAACCTGGTGGCCTGTCCTGGCTCACCTATGTCCCTGCTCCTATGGGTACCGAGTGCTGAGTGCTGGCCTGAATGCTGGACAGACAGTCTGTGGGGACAGGGAACTTCTTCATAGCATCTGGAACTCACCTCTGTAGCACCTCCTCCCTGTTAATGTGCTATGTCTCAGCATATGGCTGGTCATCAAGCAGCAAAGTAGTGGATGACAAACACTTTGCTGCCAAGCACCTCTGCATATCAGTTGACTTTACTGGCAGAAGTGCAGAGGACCCTGGTCCAGAGTGCTTGTTTGAGAGCTAGGGAAGGAGCTTAAGTCACTGGCAATCTCTTGGCTCTTTCTGCACACTCCACAGCCATGGCACTGGCTGCAGAGTGTGGGCCTCTGAGCACCCTCTGGCTGGTAGTGTTTTCACCTCCGTGTGACCCTGAGATGTGCTACATACACACACTACAGAAGAGGGGACTCTGCCCTAGGTCCAGAGAGCTACTTGCTGAGGAGCAAATTCAGAGAGCATCTCTTTTAAGGGTCACCCTGAAATGAAGTACACAACCCTGATGGTGGATGAAACCATGAACCCTGCCCTGTGCTCTCCTGAAACCCCCAACACTGGCAAGAACCCCCTAAAATCTGCCCTCTGGCCCTCACCCTTAGATCTTGCTCACACTTGCCACAGAACCTTGAACTACTGCCTGAAAAACAGAGGAAGACACAAGGAAAGAAGGGAGGAGACACACTCAGGGCTGGGAGCAGCCCTGTCATAGTTGTGGCCCTGAGCAGATGTCCACGGCCTCCCCACCTTAGGGGCAACGGACGCCACACTAAGGTACTTTCCAGCTCCTGCAGCTGGTGAGTCTGTTTTTCTCTGCTACAGAAACAAGATAAGACATTTATTTTCATTTTTAGCCAAGCCACTCTGCAGTGTTACAAAGAGCAGGAAACAGCCTGTTTGTCCACTTAATCAAGACGCTGCATCTGACCACAGCATCAGGCATGTGTTTGGTGAGAGCCTCCTTGCTGGTTAATGGACACGTAGATTACATGATACCTGAGGGCGAAGGCTCTGCCAGTCCTCTGACCTGCATTAGCAGAGTTACTATGTGCATGGTGGGTCCCCTGTAATGAATAGGAGGAAATGCTTGGATGGAGACCTTCTACAGGTCCCCCTTCACCTATCATTTTGGGAACAAAAGTAAATCTTACAGAAGGCAGAAATCCCTGTGCTCAACTAATTGACCCAGGGTCAATGAGGAGCCTGTGCCTTTCCACTAAATGAATCTGAACCTCCCAGTGAAAGGTACCTGGTTCCAGGATGGCACCACCACCTAGAAAGTGTCTCAGGTACCCAAGAAGGGGGTACATACACGCTCAGAAAGCCATTCAAGAAGCTCAGCATGATCTGTTGGCTACACAACTCCCTCAGGGAAGGAATAGGAGTTCAGATTTGCTATTTAGAACCAAGCAGGTGATTAAAACGTCTTACATCTAAAATGCAAAGTCCAACTCTGTCATCTTTGAGGTGATGGCCTTAACTTTCTTTAGTCACTGAGGACCTTACATGTCCTCAGAAATAATCATTGCATACATTGTACCATTCTTAAGGAAGGAAGATTTTTAGGTTCTTTCCAAGTGCATTTTGGACATATTAAGAAATCAGAAAGAAAAACAGAAGTGTCTGGAGGTGGGAGGGGTGCGGAGGGGTGAGACAACAGAGAATTAAACCACATCCAGGTTTGTGTGTTTCTTTTTTCTTTTTGTTGAGACAGAATCTTGCTATGTAGTTCAGGCTGGCCTTGAGCTCACTTTGTAGCCCAGGATGGTCTCGAACTCACAACGATCCTCCTGCCTCAGCCTCCCAAGTGCTGGGATTACAGGCGTGCGCCGCCACACCTAGCTGTTGAGGGGTAATTTAACGTGTTCCCCTTCTTATTTGCAAACCTACTCCAGTCATCCTCAAACTAACGGCTGAAAAGAAAAGGTTCATAACATATATTCCCAAGTGTCATTGAGTTTCTAAATTAATGTTTAAAATTATGAACCAGGTACACAGAGTGAGTAATGTTTTTAAGTATACTTATGTGAAATTTTGCCTTCTTCCACAGGGAAGGTAGGAGATATAAACTGAAAATAAGGGATGGAAAGAAAGCAAAATTGGACTTTGAGACAGATTCTAGCAAACCTGTCACAATGATGTGCAGGGTAATGCTGTGGTTCTAAGAGGGCACAGAGTACCCAGACCAGCTAGAACATGTTCCACTCCTCCAGCTTGCTCAGTGTGTTCTCCAAGTGTTCTGTCCTTTGAGCATGTCCTGTATGTCACACAGCTTGATGAGGATGGTAAACAGAAAAGTTCCCATCTGACAGCAGAAATAATAGAATCTTGAAGGGATGAACTCATTTGCCTAGTTGCATGACTACTTTTGGCAGAACTCATAATTAATATGTTTAAACAAAAGAACAGGCCATCTACAGAAGGCACCCTAAACTTCCTCAAATACAAAAAATTAATTAGAATACCTTTAGTCCATATAATTTCATTTTTGCAAAATCACAGTTTTCAAATTTGAAATTATTAATTTGAAGTTGTTTGATGTTTGTACGAGTTTATTGCCCACCCCAAAGCCATTTCTGTTTAGCAGAGATTCTGAGTATGCACACAAGCCTTTTGGAGCTCTGCATGGAGAATGATTCTGGGTACCACCAGGTTATGTGCAGATGCTAAAGCAGGAATGAGCTTCATGACTTTGAGAAATGAGCAGAAATAATAAGGAGGAAACCACCTGGCCAGGCAGGATGTGTGGGGCAGTGTCTTAGGGCAACAAAGGCCTGAGAAAGACTCAGGTCAGACGATGATGGGCAGGTGATGCAAGGCCATGTTCACAGCTGAGCCCTGGAATGTGACTCCTGAGAGCTTTGCCCAGATAAGGGGGAGCAGGGAAGAAGGCAAAGGGCTAGGGAGGTGGCAACTAGGGTCAGGGAAAGAGAAGAGGCACTCCTGGAGGAGTTAAGAAGCAAGTCAAGTTACGGGCTTTGCAAGCCTGCTAAGCTGGAGGCCAGGCTATGGAGTTAGGAATCCAGGGTTGTCCCTAGCACTAAGGTTGGTTATCAGGCAAGGTGGGTGGATTCTGCAGCAAGCAGCTAACCCATGCATGAACAATGACCATTGAGCACAGGATCTGGGCAGCAGGGGTCGCATCTGCAAGCAGGTGGACTTCCTGACGAAAGGACAAGCCAACAGTCTGAATTGCTAGTGTCACACATTACATCTCCAACTCTTATGTGGAAGTCCTAACCCTTGGTTTCTCAGAGTGTGACTGCACTGGGGAGACAGTCATTCAGGAGGTGATTAAATCACAACCAGGTCATATGGGCAGGACCTTGTGTAATGTGACTGCTGTTATTATAAAGACACCAGAGCACAAGCCCCCACAGAGGGAAGAGCAGGGGCAGATACAAGGAGAAGGTGACATGTGCAAGCCAAGCAATAAGATCCTCAGAAAAGAAAGTAAGTCTCTGTGTTTAGAGCCACACAGGCTGTGGGGCTCTGCTATGGCAGCCTTTGCAGACAAATCCAGGAGAGCTTCCAAGCAAACCTCCTGGACTCCCTGAGGGCTACCAATGGCTCTGGGTGCTCCCTGGGAGTCTCTGAGGGAAGACACTGGGTGTCAGGAAAACATGGGAGAGGAATACGAGCTTCAGGAACCACCAGGGCTTCTGCAAATAAGAAGGTGACTCTGATGAAAATCCAGGGATGGCAGTGAACTGGCACGATGAGAGGAGAATGCCCAAGAGCTGTACCAGAGGGACAGGAGGAGACAGTGAGGGGATACTGGTTATGGTGAGTAGCTTGGTGATTCCCAGAGGCTGGACCATAGCAGGTAACCCAGAAGAATATCCAAGCCTGAGGGTAGAAAGCAGGTGTTGGAAACCATGATCCTGGTGTGATTTGGGGAGCTGAGCTCAGAGCCAAGGACAGAATTGCTAAGGATTCTGCTGTCGGCCCAAACAGCAATGGTGAGGTCAGAACCCACAGGCTCCTGAAAAAGGAGCCAGGAATCCATCTCTTTTTCCCTAAAGCCATTCCTTGGGGGCAGAGCACAGATTCTGACATTCTCTTCTAACCAAATATTTTACTGAATTTCTCGCCCCCTGACTGGTTCTGGGTCTGCAGAGTCTGTTAGGATGTGACCCAGGCCTACATAAGATGTAGGGATCAACTGCTCCAAACACTCTGCCCCTGCTCCAGCCCCATGATTTTATAAGTATTGTCTTCTGTGAAGAGTTCCACTTATTAAAATGTTCCATTTTGGGGGTATGTTTTTACCTCCAGGAAGCATAACCCCATGAAGGTACTGCTAACCCTTTGGTACAGCCTTCTGTTTATCTCTGGGAAATGATGCCAATGGAAAAAACGCATCTTTTAATTTAATTAGATGTTAGAAAGGATTGCGATACCTAATGCTCCGGTACCTGGAGCAGACATTTACATATGTCTAACAAGGCCAGTTGCATAACTAACCTGGGTCCTCAGCTTAACTGAGGCAGGTTACGTTCCTGAGAGGTCTGTCGAGGCTGGCCCAGCCAGTTTAGCTCCTGGCATAGAACAAAGGACAGGTGTCTTCAGGCAGAAGTTAGCCTGAAACGGCCGTCCCACACAGCTCAAAAGCAACATGAAATTCCTGGGAAACCTTGGGTACAAATAAAAGCTGCACTGTGATCTTCACCCTCCTCTTTAATAAAGCTGTATAGTTAGAATGTGGGCCTGGGCATCCACGAGAACCGAGTCTTCAGTGACAGTGACCAGCTCGCTCCAACGTGCTGGTGACTTTTGTTTTGAGATGAATAAAAACCATGGCCCAGCGAACCCGCTTTTTAAGACAAACCAGTACAGCTGGCACTGAAGGAGTCCACCTGCAGAGGAGGTGAGCTGTCAAGGCCAGCCCATGTGACCCCGCAGACCAAGAGGGGAGGTAGGTGGTCTCCCCAAGGAACCCCAGAAGGGCAGGAGCAGAATCTCACTTATTTTTATATCTTTTGAAAAAGTCAACACTTCATCCTGGCCCACATAAAAGAACCTCAAACAAATTTTGTACTGTTTCTTTCTCCTTATTTTGGAAAAAGCTCTCTTAGACTGAAGAATGTATAATGGGAAGTAATACATGGTGACTTATACAAGATCATTTGAACAATATTTAAAAGTAGTGTAATCTCAGTCTTACTTAATTGCAATTATTCAAATATAAGCTTGCTGAAAATAGGGTAAGTGGGGAGTTTCAAACTTTCAAAGTCATTGAAGTGCTAGGATTCATAAAATCTGTTCCCCTCATAAGTAAGATGAAGTCTGCATTATGTTTTCTTCCCATCTAATATATGTTAATAAGTGAAGCTTAAAATACTTTCCTAGTGATTTGAAATTCCATTCTTTACTTTCGGTTTTGTGGTTGTTTAATTACAACTGAGCAGTGGGAACAAATTGTTTTTCTTTGGGCAGGACGTGGCTTTTGTTCTGAAACCTTTTTCCTATAACTTCTAACTTCTGGCCTAACTCCTGCCAACAATGTCACAAGGAAGAGCTTTATAGAGAAATAGCTGCATTAAGAGGTAGGTCGTTAACTTTGAAAACAAGGCAAAAATGTTAAAATATTGTTAATGAATAAACACCAAATCTTAGTTCATTTCGTGGGAGGAAAAGAAACTACCTCTGCTTCAAAACATTCCTATGGAGACAAAGACGAGAACTAAAGGGGGGCTAGTTTGTATGACTGTACCAAGTCTGCTCGTTCATTTGTAAGTGACACAATCAGACTATTGCTTCTCATGTCATTTTGCTCTAAGGCAAAATGGGCTTAAAGTTCCCTTTACAAAAGATGAGTTGAAGGAATATTATAAGTGAAAGCTATTATTTTGTCTACCTAAGCAAGACAATATTTACATCTAAAAATCACATTAGAAATGTGAATTTTGCTGTTCCATTTTGTTGTAAACTTCTAGAAGGACTTTGTGTGGGTATTCCCACACCCTCTTTACCTGATTCTCATCTAGAAAAACCTTTGTGCTTGGGAAAAAACACTTTGCCGCTGCTCAGCAGAGTGTGTATGGAATTACTGGTAATGTCATATTCTTTGCTGGATTGTATTTAGGCAAGTGACTATCCTAGCCAAAGTAACCAAGGGGGTGGCTTTGTTGCTGGAGGTTCAGAGGGAGGAGAAGAAAACCCTGCTAGTCACTTCTGTCATGCAGTGGATCTGGTTCCTGTTGCCGCTTGCTGGTAGTTATCTTTACCACTAAAGGAACACAGAAGGAACAAGAAGCCAACTGCAGTGTTAAGAGCTGAATGGAAAGCTAGAAAAACTTCAGCACACACTCAACATGGAGTTGCTAATTCAACTAGTCCTAAAGTCTGCCTCATTCTTCTAGACTCTATGATTCACTAGACCACAAATATCCTTATTCCTCATACCCACTTGAAACAGATTTCAATGATAGTTGAAATTATGCATATTTGGGAGATAATGGAGGTCTGGGGTCATTTTGTCCCTCTGTGTCTGAAAACTTAATCTTATACAGACTTCCTGGGACCCCCTGGTCTGACCCAGCCACATAGGTAGTGGCAGTATGTAGGGGCAGCCCTCTGATGACCAGCCAGCTGCTGTTTTCACTGCATATGTTGCTGATGTGGCAGTCAACTTTGTCCACTCTTTAAGCACTCATGCCACTAGTGAGTGAATAAACAGATTACTCACATTCCCCAAATGCCAAAAGAATGTCACTTCTGCTAAACTGGCTTTTACATAAATTCTCTTGGAGCTTGGTCTTATCCTATGTTCAAATTGGAGAATATTGTTTGCGTCGGAATGTGGACAATTGTTAACACTTACATGGTCAAGTACTGTGCTTACTACTGAACGTGCTTTACCTCATTTCACAGTAACCTTACGAGGCTGGCACTGTAACAGGTCCTGTTGTGCAGATGAGAAATGAGTTCTCAAATAGGTGGGGAACATTTCCCGAGACGGCCCCACTAAGAAGAGGCAGAGTATTCAGACTCAGTCCTGGGAAGATCTGGGATTGACCTAACGGCCTCCTAGCGCGTTATTATTATCCCTTAGTTATTGTGGACTGATCAGGCCCACAATCTCCCAATTAAAGGGATGGTGAAGGCTTAAATAAATGAATCCAGTGGTATGATTTTAGGGCTCCAGGAGACAGAATTTGAAATTCTCTGGGGGCTAAGACAAAGATCTTCTCTGGGCAGCCCGTGTTCATTTAGTTATCAAAACAACCGAGGCAAATACCGAAGAAAGGTGGGAATCTCACAAGGACTTCTCCAAGTAAGACATTATGTAATTTAGGAGAACTATGTTATCTCCAGGAAGGTCTCCACCGAGGAGTGAGATGCCTGCAGTTACAATCTTTATCTAGTTAAATGAGGCTGGAGCCAGGTATCCTTAGCTATGGCCTTGTCTTGTGCTTTGCTTCACTGGCCACTACAGACCTCAGTCATTTGGGACTAGTGGCTCATAGGGGTTCACTTACTATGAGCCCACTGCCCCTCTGCAGACAAGGGGCCTAGGCCTTGGACAAACTCACAGGTAAACATAAAAAGCCAATTAATTTATATTAAATCCTGCCCAGCACCACTTCATAGTTGTCTCCATAAGCCTCCACCATCCCTTCAGTCTCATAGCCCATGGATCTAAGATGTCTCAGTTCACCAATGAACAGGAGAGTATTGGCTCTAGAATTAACTGATCAAGTCACAAACTAATAGCCAACAGAATAATTCTAGTCCCTATTGTCTCCCCAGGTACCTCCAGAATCTTGTTAATGTCAGTACTGTCAAGCTCAGACCAATAGACCCAACCTTAGATTTTGCTATCTAAGGTCTGCTACTGCAGGGTACAAATCCAGGTCCTGGGCTTACAGCGATTAAGGCCTTAGCAGTTGTTATGGTTTATATCTAAATGTCCCTTAAGAGACTCCTAGGTTCAGAGAAAGGTCTTTTGGAGGAGGACTTCTGCTATAGGTGATTTGCTATTAGGAGGTGGGGCCTGATTGGGAGAGGCAGGTCACACTGGAGGTAGAATATAGCTTTCTCCCCTGCTTCTCCTTTCTTCTCTGCTTCCTGGCCACCACGATGTGAACAGCTTTCCTCACCCAAGGTCCTTTCTCCATGCCATTTCTGTACTTAAGCTATGGACTGAAACTTTTAAATTGTGAGCCTAAAAAAAAAAAAAACAACTCTCCTCCTTTTGTTCCAGCAATGGAGGAAGTGGCTAAGACAACATCTGAGGATACTGCACACGGCTAATGTTCTTATTCATTGAATTAGACTTTTTTGAGCATCTGTGGAAGACAATGAACAAGATTGAAAATATTCTCCTGGAACTTAATGGTGGGGAGACGGAGAGGCAGGGCACAACAAGCCTGGAGCACCTTCAAACACAGTCCATTAAGTTAAATAATGATGTACTAGTACTTCTTTGCCAGGTTCTGTGTTTGGCGATGCAGATACAAAAGCGATCCTATTCTCTTAACCAACTGTATCCGGGCAGCAGAAGTGTAAGTAGATCTGCCTGTGTTTGGTAAGGCGTCTTTCTACTAAGTTTATGCAGTTCTGTTCTCCCATTGTTGGACCAACCTTCCTATGGAAGACAGGAGCACAACCCACATACACATCTGCCAAGAGAAGGGTTTGTCTCTCATCTGTGTAAAAAGACAAATTTATAGCAAATTTAAGTTGAAGATGTTAGCTGGCCTTTATTGGGGTTCTACACGTGGGCAACCACTGTTTTGCCCAGAAGCAGTGCTGTACCAACCGGTTTATGGAAAATGGCCGAGGACAACAGGCAGAAGGAAAGGTGCTTTCCTGGTGAAGGTGAGCAAGCAGAGGGGACGTCCTGGCTGTCGTCGACACCTGCTCCTCTGGGGATATAGCCTTGGTCCGGGAATCTACGGGACCCTAACCCGGGGCGCACCTTAGGGAATGCGAGGAGTGACAGTGACTTCGGCTTGCCCCTATCAAGGGCTTTAGGGACTCATCGGGTTCCAGGCCCCAAAAAGCACCTAGCCTAGAGTTGTGAACTAGGCATGTTGAGAGATAGGACGTGTCCTTCCTCCTCCGGGCGATTCAGCTTCACTAGGGCACCTGTCTCCAGGTGATACGTAAATCTAACCAATCAGGAATGGAGTTACATCCGATACCGTCTCCAATATCCAATAGCAGAAGGCGTCTCAGACTCGTAGTCCCTGGCGCCCCGCGGCTGCGCATAGTTAGGCGCCCGCGGCAGCGTAGGATCCCAGGCGGCTGTGACCTAGGCGCGCGTGTGGCGACTGCGCAGGCGCCGCGGTAGGAGCCAGCCTTGCCCCCTAGCTAGGGTCTCCCTCACCTCCGGGCATCTGCAGGCGACGCACGCTTGGCCGCCAGGCGTGGGGGCCGAGCGTTTCGAAGGGAAGGTCATCCTCCCTTGTCCACGGGAGTTTTACGGAAACCGAGATGGTGAGGCCCGGGCCCTGTCCTGCTGGGCACCCGCGTTCTGGTGCGCGGAGGTCACGTTCGAGGGTACCGGAGGAGAGAGGCGGGGCGGACGCGGGAGGGGTCAGAGGTCACAGGGTCGGGGTTACGGGGTCCGGCGGCCCGCGGTGAGGGGGTGAAGGCGGGCACGGTGGCCCAGCCCTTGGGTTTGCGGTGACTCTCCTGGCTCCCGCCGGGCTGCACCTGCCTGAGTAGCGGAGCTTAGGTTAATTAAGTATGTGATTCGATAATTATATATAAAACCGATTTTCTAGGACGCAAGCGGGCCAGACAGTGAGAAATCCGGCTTAAGTGCTTTTTATGGCCGGACACTGGGTTAAGCCCTGTACAAACAACGCTTCCTTCCCTAGTCCCAACAGTCCCGTCAACTAAGAGCGTCCTGTTTGGGGCCAGGGAAGTGCAGAGACCCGCTGGAGACTGTGTCCAGGATCGTGCAGGGCGCTAGGCAGGTGCGCGGGTCCCCGCGCCCAGCTCTGTCTTCGGTGAGCCCTCAGGCGACCTGGGGGGAGCCCCAGTTCCTGGGGGAAATCAACCGCTGGTTTCGGTACTGTGGTTTGCGCCTTCCTTTTTCCCGGATTGCTTCAAAGTGTTTTAAGGATGCTAAGAGCTTGAGAGTTCTTGTCGCCTCATTTGTTCCTTCTCTCTCCTTTTAGTTGCAAAATAAAATTGGCAAGAAATTCTGACGGAAACACAAGGAGTACATGGAGAGGGGTACCTTACTATGTAGGAAGTCAAGTAAGTGTAACTGTTGCAAAGGTTCTCGAAAATGTGGAGTATACCCAGAAAATTGGAGAACAATTCAGAATCGTAGAACTTTTAAAATGAGAACGTTTTTCGGGGAGTGGTTATGAGAGCATAATCTTAGATGAACACATGAATTATCTTTATGTTCAATGTTATTTTGAAGCCATTTAGGAGCTTCATTGTATTGCAGAGCAGGTTGTGACATGCTAATAGTGAGAAATGTCATTCACCATATCCTTTCTTTTTTTGGGTGGGGTGCCGGGGATCGAACTCAGGACGTTGGGCTTGCAGGGCAAGCGCTGTGCACAGCGTCCTTTCCAGACTTTCTATGGTCTCACATGGGCTGTGAATGCCAATGAGATTTTGGTATGCAGCCTATCCGGGAAGGAAAGACATTCTAGAGGAGGTAGGAGGTGTTCTGCCCCCCTGAGTTGGAGGGAGATACATTGTGTGTTTTGGTGTGAAAAATTACAGAATTTCTCGCGATATTTTATAACAGTTTCATTCCTTAAAGCGTGTTTGCCATTGTTTAAAAGCACTTGACAACTTTTCACTGGTTGTTTAGGTATAGCTTAACATAGCTGTTAGAATGAAACAGAATGTGGTGGTTTTAGATCCTGGCACTGCTAACAAAAGAGGCAGACATTCTGGCAGGTGGAGGTCTGTTGCTAATTTGAGGGTTATTGCCCGATTTACTGAGGGCATGAATTTAGTAGGAGCTGATTACTTTCTGAGCTCAGCCAATCACCAGAATTGAGCTTCGTCATATGTAAAGGAGATTAGACTAAATTATTCATAATTTATTTTAGTTGCACAATAATGTTCTTCTGCCTGTCATGGTATAGATTTGCCCTCCCCCCGCAAAACAGCAGCCCTGTGACTAGAGAGAAAAAGGGAAATTGAATTTTAGAACTTGATTATTTGATTATGACTGAATTACAATGGTCCTTTATTGTATATACAATTCCCTTATCAGATAATTTGCAGGTATTTTCTAACTCTTATGTTGCCTTTACACTTGCTTGCTGGCAACCTTTGAAGCACACAACTTTTTTTTTTTTAATGAAATCCAGTTTATTTCTCTCTTTTTAAAAATTATTTGTGGTTTTGATGTGGTAGCTACAAGATGGTTTTGTCTATTACAATTTCAAGGTTGTGAAGAGTTGATCCTGACTTTTCCTCTAAGAGCTTCATAGCTGTCATTCTCGATTTAGATGTGTGGTCAAGTTTAAGCTAATTCTTAAGTGCTCCAGGAGGTGGTGCTCTCATTTTGGAGGTGGATCCCTAGTTGTCCTTGCGCCATTGGTTGGATTGTCTCGGCACCCCTCTTCTCCTGGAGGTTACTTTATTGGAAAAATTGTGGACATCCTGTGATGTCCCGTTTGTAGTAATTCCTCTAAGGGTTAAGTTTTTACAAGAAACAATACAGTGTATGAATCTCGAGGACCATGTTACAAGGAAGCCTTGATGTTGTAGAACAAACATGGGAGTTTTCCTTGTTTGATTTTCCTTGTCTGATTCATTATTTTGTTGTTGTTTTTTTTTTCCGGGACCGGGGATCGAACTCAGGGCCCTAGTGCTTAGCGGCAAGCACTTAGCCCACTGAGCTGTACCTCCAGCCCAGATTCATTATTTTGATTATTTATGCCCTATCTTGAGTGTTAGCTGTTTGAAAAGTGTAAAGAATTTTTTCTCCTGATACATAACATGTGCATATAGTTTTGTGTTGTGCACTTGTGTTATATTAGATGTTCGTTGAATGACTTTTTTAAAAAATGACCTAAAGTGTCTGAACAACACTGCATGTGTAGAAAGTAATTTTAGGATGTTCTAAAAACAGAAACTCTTACGGAAGAGCTGTAATAGGTCACCCGTATGTTACCAAGATTAATGATAATGCATGTCATTGTTACAGTGAGGTATGGTGAATGAACACGAAGCCTAGCAATTATTTCTGTACCTCTCACAGCAAATTCCAGGCAGGTTGGGCCTGAGTTCTGGCAGGGCTCACACGCTAGCCTGAGGTGTCTGGACTTTTTGTGTAGGAAGGGGTTCCTTTGAATTTTTTTCATTTATTTTTTAGGGAAGTGTCTTGACAGCTGTGATGAGGAAGATTAACTTGGCAGTGGGTGTTGGGTAAGAGAGGGGAAGGTGACCAAGAGGAGTGCGAGTAAAAAGACATACAGCCCTGGAGAGCTGCTGAGGACCCGAGGAGCACGTGACAGGGGGAGGGGGCGCTGTGGGCGCCTGGGAATAAGTTCTTGACTTGCACTCAGGACAGTCGCACCCGAGTCTCCAAGGTGTACACACTGGGTGACTCTGCTTTGACTCAGCTTCTCCAGTGACTCTTGTGCATCCTGGGAAGCATTAGATGACATGAGGCAGGGTGACTGGCCTGGCAGCCTATGGTGAACTCTGGAGAGCTCCCTGGGCCCGAGAAAAGGGGAAGGTGTTTTATAGGGTCAGAGAACTAACGAAAGGGAAAGATTTGGGAGTGTGATGACATACACATTCTGACATACATCCGATTGGATTTGGCAGCCGAGTGGTTTGTGGAGTGAGATTGTGTGGGAATGTAGAATGGTTACTCAGGTGAAGAGCCAGGCAAGTAAGTGATGTTTTTAAAATTAAATTTATAACTACCTTTTCCCCTTGAAAAGATACTGTCACCTCCTTGCTGTTTTAAATTTGATCTGTTAATGGAAACAAATATTTGAGTATGAGGAATTAGCTGTGTTCAGAGGCATTGAGCTAAATTCCCAGCCCTTTTTATTTTTATTTTGACATAGGGTCTCATTAAGCTGCCCTGCTTGTCCTCTGACTTGCAATCGTCCTGCCTCAGCCTCCCAAGCATCTGAGATTACTACACCCAGGTCACTCCAAGCTTTCATGGAGACCTCCCTGCCTTTGACAGAAGTTCTAGAATTGCTGAAAACTAGGACGTAAGCCCACATAATGCTGACTGAACCCAGTTAAGACTGACTGAGGCATGAGTTAAGTTGTGCATGAACACTGTGCCACAGAACGCAAAACACCGAAGGAAAGGGAAGTAGCCCTGTCCAGATTCTTACAGCTGGGATTGGTGGGCTGTTGTCTGGCTGTGTCTGTGTGAGCTCTGTTCTGCTCGCTAAGATTCTTATTTCTGGTTTCTTGGATGGCACCAGAGACAGATGTTCTCTGCCCCACACTCCGAATGCTGCTATCTCCGATTAAAATGGAAGAGGTTGTGCAGACCCAAAGATCCTCACAAATTCTGGTCTTTGGTCTTCAGAACTTTAAGTCACTATTTTCCAGAGGGGATTACAGCTTCAGTCCGTAAGTATCTGACTGACCGCCACACCACAGATCAAAAGAGGAAAGCCTGTGCCTTGAGGTAATTGTAGTGTACTTGGGAGAAAGAAGAATCCACAGTAAGTGGCTTACAAGTGTAATTACCCTGTTGGTAGCTGGCTGCTGTCCAAGATGTGTACCTCTGCACCCCCTGGCGTCTTCTCACTCTGAGAACCCCCACACCTCAGTCTGACCGCAGTTTTTGCAAGTTTGCCTGGCTTCGCACATCTATTCTCGGAGCCCATCAGAAGCCCCAGGCTGGAACCAGTTCAGCCCCAGGGCTGCACCTCTAGTTTCAGCTGCTCCCAAGCCAGTGTCTTCAGAGTATGCAGTCTCACGTTTTTGGCAGCGTCTCAAGCCTGGGTAGCGTTGACTGCCTGCCGTCTTCACTTCTGTGTCTGTGCCAAGGTCCCTAGGTTGGTAGGAAGAACAGTATCACCAGTGAAATTTCCTGGGACCAGCCATCAGCCCGGCCTGCCAGTGCTCCTGGGCCCCCATCCTCTCTCCTATTCCCATGCTGACCACTGCAGGCATTCCCTGCCCTGCAGACCTCTGACCTTTTACACCCGCTCCCTTTTGCAAACTGACCCAGAGAACGCAGCACCACCAGCCCAAGCCGTAGACCTGTCAGCTGACCTAGCCTTCCCCACGTTCCACCTAAATCCTACATTCTCTCTCTCTCCCTCTCTCTTTTCTTCTTCTTGTGTGTGTGTGTTACAGGAATTAAAGCCAGAGTCTCATGCATGCTAGGCAACCACTCCACAACTGCACCGTATCCCTACGACCTTTATTTTATTTTGGGACAGGGTCTGGTGATGTTGCCAAGGTTGACTTTGAGTTTGCGATCCTCCTGCCTCAGCCTCTCAAGGAGCTGGGATTGAAAGGATGCATGAGGGGCTGGGGGTATAGCTCAGTGGCATAAGTGCTTGCCTGGCAAGCGCAAGGTCCTGAGTTCAATCCGTGGTACCGGAAAAAAAAAAAAAAGAGAGAATGAAAGGATGCATGATTGCACCCAGCTATATAGCCTATCTTCCTAGAGACCAAAGAAGATGGGGTGCGGTGGTTTTTTAATCAATGAATTGTTTTTAAAAAGCACAAACAATTTGGAAACACCTCTGAACCTGGGTTATTAAGACTTAAGTCTTGGACAGCCAAGTGGCAATTTAAGAGGGAGGAGATGATGAAATTCATTTCAACAGCTGTTGCATTTCTTCAGAGGTCTCTGTGGCATCTATGTCCCTGCCGATTTATTAGTCTCTGTCATGTTAATACCAGGGCAGGTAGAGACTGAGTTGAGACCTTTTTCTCAACTCCTGTCTGTCTGTCCATCTGTCCTTCCTTCCTTCCTTCCATCCACCCATCCATCCATCTCACCCACCCAGCTGCCCACCTGCCTGCCCTGTGATATGACAAGTGAGTTCAGTGAGAAAGGCACTGCCAAGAAAACCAAAAGGGAGGGACGAACAAAGCTCTATTGCTGAGGGACAGTCATAACCACGAGCCAGAGAAGGTGTCTGCCCGGGTGGGGGCCTCACCTTCAGTACACTTTAGGTTTCCACAGTAACCATCACCTCATTGTGGGGAGTCTTATAAGAATGTCACACAATTATCACAAAGTTTGCTTCTTCCCCAAAGCTTTCAGACAGCCAGATTCCAGATGACCATCACAGTTTAACTTTCAGCCTGCCGCCCAGTTTGCCCTGTTTGTTCTGTTCCCATTTTGTGACTCTGTTCTCCTTTCAATAGGCTGATAACTAACCAGGGTGAAGGGTTGAAAATTGTGGATCAACTACAGCTTAAGTGAACTTAAGTGACTTCTCTTAGAGTGGAGTTAAAAACAGAAAAATGGAGTATCTCTTGCCCTATGCCTGCCTCCCTCCCTCCCTTCCTTCTTTCTTCCCTTTCTTTTCTTTTTTCTTTCTTTCTTTCTTCTTTCTTTCTCACTTTTCTTTCCTTCCTCTCTCCCTCCCCTCTTCCTTTCTGTCTTTTTTCTTTTCATTTTGGGGTGTGGGGACTGAACCCAGGGCCTTCTCACTGTGCTACATACCCAGTGCCCCCTGTTTCATTTTTTACTTTGATACATACCTTGCTAACTTGCCCAGGCCGGCCATGAGTTTGCAGCCTTCCTGCCTCAGCTTTGCAGAGTGTAGCTTTACAGTCATGTGCCCTTGTCCCCCCTGCATTTTATTTCCTATTCTTCCTTTTCTGCCAGTGGTTTCAGCAAGGACTGTGGTTGTGCTGATGTGGTCACATTTCCACTAACTATTTCTGTGGGCTGGAGGAACTGTAGGGTTCTATTCAGTAAGCTAGAAAAATAACCTGTCTACTTGGAGCCCCTAAAAACTTGGCATTATTTGTATTTTATACAGAAGAATCAATTTTTCTGCATAAAATACAAATTTCTGCTGTTGTGGACAGGCAGGACAGCTATGTAGGAGTATTTATGGGGCAGGGAATGGCCCTTTTCCCCTGCGTTGTGAGGGACATACAAGGAGGAAACGAGGCTGGTACACAGGCAATTTGTATCTACTCCGACTTTAGCTTATTTAAATGACAGCTGTTTTTTAAATTAATGGAGGTAATTCTGGCATATAAAGTTTATGAACGCTGACCCTCTGTTGTCCTCTGTCGGCTGTACTTCTGAAACTTAATGAACACACAGCAACGTGACTAATTACGGCTGTGTCTCCTGTCTAGGAGCCCTGGTTGCTGACCCGCTGCATGTTCACGATGACCTTCCTTGCCCTGCTCGTGTTTTCCGGCCTCGTGACTGGCTGTACAGGGAACTCGTCTTATAGTTTGCCACCCAGGTTGCTGCTGGTGTCCTTTGATGGCTTCAGAGCTGACTATCTGCAGACATATGAATTCCCTCACCTCCAGAATTTTATCAAAGAAGGTGTCTTGGTAGAACATGTTAAAAATGTTTTTATCACAAAAACATTCCCAAACCACTACAGCATCGTGACAGGCTTGTATGAGGAAAGCCATGGCATCGTAGCCAATTCCATGTATGACTCGGTCACGAAGAAATATTTTTCTGACTCCAATGACAAGGACCCTTTCTGGTGGAATGAGGCAGTCCCCATCTGGGTGACAAACCAGCTTCAGGAGAACAGGTCAAGCGCTGCTGCTATGTGGCCAGGCACTGATGTCCGCATTCGCAATGCCACCCCTTCCTATTTTATGAATTACAGCCCCTCGGTAACTTTTAAGGAGAGGCTAGACAACATCACTTCATGGCTCAGCACCTCCAACCCACCAGTCACCTTTGCCACGCTCTACTGGGAGGAACCGGATGCAAGTGGCCACAAATACGGACCTGAAGATAAAGAGAACATGCGCCGGGTGTTGAAGGAAGTTGACGATCACATTGGTGATCTGGTCCAGAAGCTCAAAATGTCAGGATTGTGGGAAAGCCTCAACGTGATCATTACAAGTGACCACGGGATGTCGCAGTGTTCTGAGAGCAGATTGATAAACTTGGATCTCTGCATTGATCGTTCAGCCTACAGCCTCATAGATTTGACCCCTGTGGCCGCAGTACTTCCCAAAATAAGTAAGTGGACTTTTAGCGGAGTGAGACAGTTACCTGGGTGGGGCATTGACTAAGGAGGGAGCGGGTATGGAGAAATGGCGCTCTGGCTCCTTGTGGTCTGGGACCCACACACCTGCTCACTTTCTGTGCTCTCCCCTGGTGTATAAGTGGTGAGCAGGTGGTGTGTGAATTAGGTCTGAAGTGATTTTTTTTGCTCTGCATCTTACTGTATTTCTCAATTACCCACACTAAGGGGAAAAGGACATTTTTGTTCTTAAGACGTTCATACTAGGGCTGTAATTCATGTCTTGCTGCTGCGTGACTCTGTTTTCAATGTGTTACATTCTTTCTGGCTTGAACTACCAGGAGTACCTGTGTGATTCAGTCCTTTTGTGCTACCCAATGTTAAAGCCACCCCATGGGATACTCATGCCTGCACCTCTGGTGGTTCAAGCCAGCAGGAATGTGTCAAGAAAAAATCTTTGATTTTTAGTGTAAAACATACTTGTTTCAATCATACAATTAGTAATTGGTAGTAATACATAATTAGTTTCTGTTTACTTAGAAGTTCAATATGAAAGTAGTACCCATCCTATAAAAATGATAAGGTGTATGAATGGTTGGAAAGTGTGTGTGTGTGTATGTGTGTGTCCGTCCGTCCGTCTGTCCCAATCCCAAACACGGTCACATTCTCTGTTGTTTTAAGAATTAAAAGTGATTTAATGGATGACATCGTCCAAAATTTATTTCTAGTTCAGCATGTTTTTCCTTATCAGTGAACTATCTTTTCTTTTTCTTATAGACATAACAGAAGTTTATGACAAACTAAAAAACTGTAGCCCTCACATGAGTGTTTATCTCAAAGAAGATATTCCTAGCAGATTTTATTACCAACATAACGATCGAATCCAGCCTATTATTTTGGTTGCTGATGAAGGGTGGACTATTGTACAAAATAAATCATCATCAAAATGTAAGTATTTAGGGTATTTCTGTTGTATCCTAGGAGATCCACCATACATTGCTTTGTTAGGAGGGTAATTTGATTCACCTGTGCTTTCCCAAGATATTGGTTACTGTTATTAGTATTTGATAGCAATCTACAACAACCACAGTTTCATTCTTATAAGGATGGGTAACCTTAAAAATATAGTTTCACTTCCTTACCAAAACTGTGGTTAATGTCAGTAATTTTCAAGATTGCTTCTCCTAATTTGTAGAAAATAAAGGGGAAATAAAGAAACTAAAAGAGGGAGATTAGCTACCTCAAATTTATGCTATGTTTTAAAAATTTTTCTGTAATCCTGAGTCTTTCCCCAATGATAAAAACATTTCATTGGTTGCCTATATTTAGACCTATATTTTCTATGTTTAGACCACTGAGCAAGAACCAGAAAGTAAACAGAAAAATCCACCAGTGAACAAAATAGACCCACCAGCATTTCTCCTAAAACAGAAATGAATGGTTCTTTCTCCAGTGAAGCTAATTTTTCTGAATTTACCCTCACTTTTCATACTTTCTTTCAGTTGGATTCTGTAGTCTATAGCAGGGGTCAGCACTGTTTTCTCAAAGGGCCAGATAATAAATACTTGAGGTGTTGGGGGTCAGCTAGCTCCTGAGCTGCCCAGCCAGGCTTTCATATACAAGTTGCAGGAGACTGCTCCCGTGAACACGGCTGTACGCAGACATGGGCTGGAGCTTGCAGACCCCACTACATCAGTGAAGGATAAGACAGACTCAGAGTTAGTGGAGTTTGTATATTATTTGTCTTTATGCTATTTTATATACTCAGTGTCACAAATACAGGAAAGAGAACAAAAGCATTCCATACTCCCTCAATACAGAGACAGACAAATACCATGGGAATTTCCTCCTCCTTATCTTCATTCTGTTATTTGTATATGCAAGTTGTATTACTGAGTTCTACCTGTTCTTTTTGTCATATTAATCATGCATTATTTTTATTATGAAATATTTCAAATACAATTAAAGAATAACGAACAATGCACATGAAGTTATCTTTACTCTCTATGAAAGTGAGAATGTATTAAATGCAACTGAGGAACTCAAAAAGACAGCACTTACTAAAATAAAGCCAAAAATTGGGACTTTAGTATTGGAGGTTCATCAGGGACCTATTTGTCGTGTTTTTCTCTAAGTCAGATCTTTACACAGGTCCTGAGTCACTGTCATGTGCTTTCATTCCACGCATTCAATACCAGAGCCTGTTGTGTGGCGTTCAGAACCTGGCCCCCTGGTGGTGCGGTGCTTGTTGACTGTCAGCCAGCTTTGCATTCTGCCCTCAGTTGTTACCCAGGAGCACCAAAGGAGGCCTGGGTCTTTTCTCCCCAGGCCAGCAGGACCCGCACAGCCTCACTGTTCTATCTATCACTGGTGCTCTGCAGTTTGAGTTTTGCAGATAGTGGTAGAAGTTGGGAGGTGGAGTCTCTCGGGTTAGGGCTGAGAGGTGAGAGCATCCACTTGAGGAGTAGAGTCAGCAATGTGAGGTCAGACCCAGGGGAAGAGCAATTGCATATGAAACAGGGAACCCGGCTGAGCTGAAGGAAAGGCAGATTTTTTAACTCTGGCTCCTGTCTGGTGCGGCTAACTAGAATCATAAGGGATGGGAGTTAGGATGCATTTATAAAGCTATATACAACTTACGAAGTGAGCGTACTAATTCCTGAAGCGAGCTATTTTGTATTAAGAGGGCCGATCTTACTATCACCATTTCGTTCTTTTCTCAGTAGGTGACCATGGCTATGATAATTCTCTGCCTGCTATGCATCCGTTTCTAGCTGCTCACGGTCCTGCGTTTCACAGAGGCTACAAGCAGAGCACCGTGAACATCGTGGATATTTACCCAATGATGTGCCACATCCTGGGATTAAAACCACAGCCCAATAATGGAACCCTTGGGCATACCAAGTGCTTACTAGTTGACCAGTGGTGCATTCATCTCCCAGAAGCCATCGGGATTGTCATTGGCGCACTGCTTGTGTTGACCGCACTCACATGCCTCATAATACTCATGCAGAATAGACTTTCTGCACCCCGCCCCTTTTCCCGACTTCAACTACAAGACGATGATGATGATCCTTTAATTGAGTAACGGCCCAGGATTCCTACAAGGTGTCTTTAATCAATCTCAAAGCTAAGGATACATTCAAGGAATAGTGTTATGACCATGAAAAAGTGTGCTTTGAAAGACAGCTTAGACCAGGCATGCTAACGGTATTTTGTGTTTCTTGTGTTTTGTTTTGGTGCATTGCTAATACAAACAACCTTAACTGTAGTAGAGTTGCTGGTTAATCACTTAATGCCATCTGTTTCTCTACATAGCTTTCTACAGAGAAAAATACCACCTTTTTTTTTTTGCAGTGAAGATGATACATCTTAAAATATACCAAAGTTTAGTAGGCATGATTTTCTAATAAATTTATATATTTGTAAATGAAATAATTTGTGAATTTTGTGTATCAGAGAAAAAAGTTTTCTATATTTTTATAGTTGCTTTTAACACAGTCACAGTGGGGCCATAATTCTGTCTTGCTGCTGGGTGGCTCTGAACCACTGTGGCATGTGCATGACTGTCCCATTGGACCACATGGGACGCTTGTGCCTGTACTACTGGTGGTTTGAGCCAGCTGGAATATGTTACTCAGTTTTTATCCCAAGGAACCCTTGAGATGGGAAATTCTGTGATGGTTAATAAAATTGGTTAGCCAGGCCCCCTAAAAATCTCTCATGTGAAGAAACCACTTGCAGAAAAGCTATGGGAAGGTGAACAAACTTACCAGCACCAGGGCATACAAACCTGAGTTGGCACCATTGTATCTTTATTAAGATGCTTAAGCCTTTGAGGTTTCAAAAGTTGAATCTTTTGGAGACAGTTGCTAATAAATCAGAAGAAAGTAGAGAAAATGCCTTTCTCTGTGTTGAACGCCTTTGTGTTGTGTGTGTGTGTCTGCATCCCTGTGCACGTGTGCCTGCGTGTGCGTGTGTGTGCTGATGTGCTGTGATACTTACCATGGGGAGCCCCAGGGGACTAGGCTGTGGTCAGCCATCCCCTCCCCTAGAACACAGCTCTCAGGTTATCTTTGCACCGTGTATTTATGTACTTTTACCTAACTCACAAAGTCACCATTTTAAAGCTCATTAATTTTTGTTGTTATTTCTAGCTTTCTCGTGTTGTTTACTGATAAATCCAAGTGCTGTAAAAAATGTATGAACTGAATACAAATCTGATTTTGATTGTGTCAAAATGATGAAGAGAGATTTCTATATTTACCTTGGGGCTTTTTATTGATAATAGAGTAGCAAAGAAATCTGAAGTGAAATTTAGTGTCTTCGGATCTTTGCACCATCCATATGTTGAGTGGTGGAATAGCCTGGTGCTGGCTGTTTCCTTGGCTATCTGGATCACAACCTTGGTAACTGTTTTCACATACAGAGCTAATCTACAGTAAGTATACAGCCCAGGTATACATTGCTTATCTGTGGTATCAGTCATCAAACACAGTACATGTCCTGGTGGGTCACTGCCAACTTCCTGCATCAGATGTCTGTTACATTTGGAGGTTTTAGGGGGTGTTTCTGTACCCCACATAAAGAATCTGTACTATTCATCATAAACTTTCTTTATTAAAAACAGTAGAGGACTGATGGCTTTGGAATACATTTTCAGATTTTTGTCTTCACATGCAGTACTTATAATACAGGTAAATAGTTGAATTAAATAAAATAGAAAATTTCCTTTTTACTTCAATTTCTTTTTAAAAATAACAAAGAACTTCCACTGCCACATTTCCAGCCTTTTTTTTTTTAAGTGGTAGACATTTTCAAAACAGCAGTGGGCTATTTGATACTAGTTAATGGATTTTAGTCTTTGGGATGGTTTCAGTGATTGCGTCAGCTTAATCAATGGTTATAAGATTTAGAAATCCATTTACAAGGTGTCTCATGAGTGGATTTGGTGTAGAATGGATTGAGGCAGATGTTAGGCAGGGTCTTAACTACTCTATAGGACTTTTAACTCTTTATCTTTTAATTTCATTCCCAAAAGGTGAACTTACGTAAATTTTAAAGTATATTTCAATGAGATAAAAATAGTATTTGTTTAATGGGACATATGTGTATCATTATATTAAACATTGTATTAATTCACTTGTCTCCTTAAGAAAATTATCACAAAGCCAGTAACTCCTGTAGTGACTGAGAAATCTTTTAGTGAAACTGGTAGCTTCTGGCTCGTTGTGTATCTTCTTAAGTGATTATTACTCATGTGTTGCTGTATTTTTTGGGAAGCCAGAAACGTTTGACTCCAGTTAAGGTTTCACCGATTTGGACCACAGTACTCAGAGGTATAGGACAGTTTATTTTTTGTTAATTCAGTGGGTAGCTTCAGGATAAATCTGATTAATTGTGCTGTTACTAATGTATAAGTTTTTCTGGCAAACAGCAATAGAATAAACATACTTCAATGCCTTGTGCTCTAGGCTTTGTAGTATTATCTGATGAGGCTTCCTAAGAGTTCATAGATGAGTTACTAGAACATTAAAAAATTAAAATCCCTTTGCACTGTTTGGCGTTTTCTTCCCTCACCTGTGTCTTGTATACTTCAAGGATGATAATGTTTAATTCCTTTTATTTGTAGGGCTTTGCTACACTGTTAATATATAAGATTACAAACGAAGGACAACCATTAGGTGTAAGGTGCATATTGTCAATTCTTAAAATAGAGTGTAAATAAAAATAAAGGCTTTAAATAAAATCATAAGTAATACCTTAAAGGAAAATATATTTTGACTATATTGTTTAAGTTCATAACTAATGATGTTGCTTATGATTTTAAAAATTACATGAAAAAAAATCTACCAAAATATTTTACTGTAATTGCTTTGTATACAAGTGCACTGTCAGTGGTTTTTAAATTTGTCACCTTTTGGCAGAATGTATGTATATATAGTGTGATAGATGTGTTGTTGGGACTTAGGTAATTTTGCAAAAGTTTTCATAAGTGTTTATCACAGATCTTTTTTAATATAAACTAGGATTAAAGATAAAACATTTAACCAAAATTTTAAAATATGATGGAGTCCATATGAGGTTCTCATTGGAAAGGAAGCCAAGATAAATTTGCAGGGCTTCCGAACCATAATTTATTGGATTACAAAGAAGGGAAAAAGTTTTATAAGCTGATTACAAAACAGAGTTATATTTAAACTTTGTTTTGCATGTAGATATGGGCACTTAATGACTTATTCGAGTGAATATAGTCAGTGAAGTTCCCTCCAATGGCCAGTGATCATTCATTTGCTGTTTTTGTATTCAGTGAACAATGGTAGGAACTGTGGGAAAACAGAACAATAAAAGGTGCTCTTTTTACTCTGGAGGAATCAGCTAGAAAGTGGAAGAGCTTTATACCTGCAGGTTTCTTGTGTCTGCTTACGGTTTGCCTCCTGCTGCTGAGACCCTGGTCCCCAGAACCCTTTTCCAGACCTGTGCCTCCTGCAGTCAGTGCTGACCCTGCTGCTCCCACCTGGGTCCTGGGACAGTTTGGACTTGCTGAATGGTGTGTGTGTGTGTGTGTGTGTGTACAGATCATTGCAAGTGCTGAAACTACCAGTGTTCTGACTCACATCCTGTAGGAAGAGCTGTCCCAAAGGCAAGCACAATCCGTATCCACAGAGCAACCCAAATGCCATCCAGATTGTTGTGTTCTAATTGAGCCCTGAAATCTGATTTCACGTTAATAGATTGAACCTAATGCTGACTTCCCCTGACAGCTCCATGACAACGCATGGGTACAGAAACATCTGTCCGTGTCTCCCTCTGCAGGAGAAATCTAAATGACTAGTCACCTGATCACTGTCTTTCCATACCCACCAAACTCAGCCTCACCACTGTAGACTAGAGCAATGTAAAGCATCCATAGGAATCACTGTATGCACGTATTTATGAAAAGATTCCTACAGGGCAGAGCCAGTGCTGCCTGAGACCTTGTGGAATCGTGCCCTGAAAAGGGTGAGTGACTGAGAATCTTTGTGACCCCTCCCCCGTACCCCTTCTTGTTTCAGTCTTAGGAATGTAGGAAGACATTGAGTTCCAGAATTCCATGTGTCCCTGTGAATGAAAATCCTTCACAATATATTCTCTAATGGAACTCAACAACATTTCAAAAGGGATAACGTGCATAAGGGGAGTTTGTTACAACAATGCGACATTAGTTTGATCGCTGAAAAATCAATGTTATTCTCTATGTTTCAGAAAGATGTGGGAAAACTCAAACACTCATTTAAACCAAGTACAGACTAGAGAGGGTAACTTCTTCAAGCTGCTAAGTAGCATATGGCAAAACAGAAGCCCAGCTGTCATCACAGTAAATGGCAAAAGAGTAAATCTTTTTCTCCTAAGGTCAGGAACAGGGCCGGGATGTCTATTCCCTGTGTTTGCGTTGATCATTTTCAGTGGAGCTCCCAGCAAATGCAGGCACGGAAGAAGGGGGTTGCCTGAGCCTGAACCCCATCTCAGCATAGCCGCCCAACCTGAGACAAGTCTAAAGTGGAGTCAAAGCGGTACTAATTCACGTGGTTGTTGGGGGCCTTACAGGGTCATTACATATGAAGCACTCGGAAGAGGATTTAGGAAATGATTACGTCCCCAATAATGTCAGCACTTGTCATTAAGCTTTTTGTACTTAACAGTGAATCGGAACTTCTGCTTGCAATCATGGTAGCAGCATAAAGGGTTGAATCAAAGCTTCTTCCACTAAACATAACCAGGTATTCTTTTTTTTTTTTTTTTTTTTTGTGGTACCGGGGATCGAACTCAGGACCTTGCACTTGCCAGGCAAGCACTTATTCAACTGAGCTATATCCCCAGGCCCATAACCAGGTATTCTGAGCTCAGTGTTTTCAGAAATTTTTAGGAAGATTAAAGAAATTTAAAAATTAAGCAAATGCTGAGGTGATTTAGTTTTGCATGGGATGGGAAGAAATAAAGAGACATCCGTGGGTGCTCTGGTTACTTCCCATTTTGAAAATGGTGATTTACTATCGCAGCCAGATGCTGATACTGATATAATTTGCCAGTATTATTCATATTTTCCCAACTTTATTTGTACTTGTTTGTGTATATATGTATTAAACTTGATACAGTTTTATCACCTGAATATGTTTGTATATCCTCTACCACAGTCAAGATTCCTGTTATGGACTAACGTTCTTTGATCATTGAAAATTTAACTTCTGTCCCCATGAAATTCATACCTTGAGGTCCCAAGGCCCGGTGGGATGGCATCTTTGGACGAGTCTTGAATAATTAGGGTTAGATGAGACCATGAGATGGGGCCTCCCCATGGGATTAGTGTCCACCAGAAGCCAGACTTGGCACTTTGACCTCCCACTCTGCAGAACTGTGAGGAATAAATTTACTGAAGCCCCCCAGTGTTGTTAGGGCACCCAGAGCTAACATTTTAAATAGTTCCAATGCCAGAAGAGTGCTTTGTGTTGCCTGTGTATAATCTCCCTTTGTTTCTAAAGTCTTGTCATCTCAGAAATGTTACATAAGTGAGATTTTACAACATAACTTTTTCTGCCTTGGTTTTTACACTCAGCATAATTCCCTGAGATTCACCCACGTTTTATGCATATCAATAAGCTACTCCTCTTCACTGCTCATTTTCCATGGTGTGTTAGTAGCACAGTTTGTGAAAGCATCCAACAAATTGAGGGATATCTGATTCCCTGGTGTTTGGCTTTTCCACGTAGAACCACAATGAACATTTGTGTTCAGGTTTTCTTGTGAACACGAGTTTTCACTTCCATGGGATAGAAATGCCCACTAGTAGAAATGTTGGCACACATTGGTTTTGTGTATGTGTGTGTGTGTGTGTGTGTGACCCATGGGTTCAAAGTCAATCTTCTGCATGTGGATACGTGCTAACATTTTATTGGTTTCATTGCCTTTTTTAAAAAGAAGTTGGTATTTATTTCACAATATTTTCTCTATTGTTTTCCTGTTTACAATTTCATTAATTTCTGTTTTCATCCTTAGTGTTTATTTCCTCTGCTTCCACTGGGTCTATTTTGTTCTTCTGTTTCCAGTTCCTTGAGGTATGATCTAAGGTTCTTGATCTGAGGACTTTACTCATTTCTACCAACCCTTTGCTGCTTCCCACTTCCCTTTCCATGCTGCTTTAGCCTCACCCCATATTTTGTGTTCATTTTCATTCACTTCTGTATACTCTTAAGCTTTTGAGACTCTTTGACCTATCATTATTTAGAAGTGTGTTACTTAATTTCCAGACAGTCAAAGATATTTCCTGCTGTCTTTCTGTTACTCATTTTCAGTTCAAGTTCACTATGGCCAGAGAACTTGGTATGACTTCTTTTAATTTTGTTGAAGGTTTTTTTTTTATGGCCCAAGGGACTCAGGCTTGTGAATGTTCTAAGGATGCTTGAAAGATGCGTATCCAGTTGGATACTGTGGTAGTCATGCTATTGTCTGGTGTTTTATAGATGTAATTAACTAGGTCTTGTTTGTGTTGTACAAATCTGCCTAATTCTTATGCATTCTATCTTGAAGTTCTATCGTTGAGAGGGGACTTTTGATATCCTCAATTGTAATTGTGATTTGCATGTTTAAAACTTTAGTCTTGTTATTTTTTTTCTCCATGTGTTTTGAGGTTCTGCTGTTTAGGATGTATAACATTTAGGACTGTGATGTTTTCCACCAGGATGAAAGTCATAATATATTGTTTTGTATCACATTACATAAACGTATTATATATCATAATGATAAAAGAAATTTTATTCCATTACTCCTTTTATCATTATATGTCTCTTTGTGTTATGTTTCATGATAAAAGGAATTTTTATTCCATTGTTCCTTTTAGCATTATGTAATGTCTTAGAAATTTTCTTTGAAATCTACTTTTCAGATGTTAACATAGCCATTTTTCAAAAATTAATGCTTCTACAATGTTTTTTTCATCCTTTTGCTTTTAAACTACTGATGTCTAAAATTTGAAAAGTGTCTTCTTTGCCATGTACAGTCAAAAAAAATTTTTGGTCCACCTACCAATCTCTGTCTTTCAATTGATGTATTTATAGTACTTAAATTTAAGGCAATTATTAATGTTGGCTAATTCTGCCATTTTATTGTATGCTTTCTTGGTGTTCTGCTTCTCATTCCTATGTTTCTGTCCTTTTGCCTTCCTGAAAGTTACTTTAATACTTTTGATTCAAGATGTTAAAATACATTTTAAAATATCTTTTTAAAAGCTTCCAGTTGCCCACCAGGTGATGAGGAATCCCATGGCTGAGGTGCAGAGAGGACAACCATCCTAGGAGTCCAGCAGTCAGGGTCATCTGTCCTGCAGCACGGGCCATCTGGAAGAAAGCAATGAGTTGTGCACAGCCAAAGGTCAGCAGTGCAGAACCAAGCCTGCTAAAAGCAGAGGCCTTGGGCAGCAAACTCTTGCTTCAGGTGGAACCTCAAAGGCAACCTCCTGGAGCGAGCCAGGCGCAACCCAGCCTGACCCAGCTTGACTTGACACACACTGAAGGAGGGAAGCTGGGTCCTGTTTCCAGGCTTGGCATGAATGCCATGCCAGTCCCCCCACAGCTCTGCAAGAGCCCTTATTCCATCCAGTGGCTGAAAGATCCCTTAGACCTTACCGGGCTCTATTAAGTTTGTCCCCATTAGTTAATGCATAGCTGAAAAAAAAATTGGAGAACTTGAAGAACTAGGTCTTTCATTAGATTTTCTAGAAAGACTAGGTTTTTTTGGTAAAAAAAACTAAGACTAAGAGTATGTTACCTTTATAGAGGCAGGAAGCATCTGAAAAGCAATTTAAACTTGAATGGCAGGTGGCAAAAGAAGAAATCGGGGAATGACTGAATTTGGAAAATCTTATTAGTTACTAAATTGTACAGGATGGCTACAGCAGAATGTTAACAAAACTTGGAAAGAGGGGAAGAGGGAGAGCCATTCCTCTGGCTTTTAAATTTCTTATTTACAAGTAGTAAGATCAGCTGGTCTAAATTTTATTGCATACAAAGTCTGAGCATGAGCACATGCAAGCCAAACAGTGAATAAAGGGTTTTGAGTGATAAGACTTTTCCCAGAAAACTTTTAACATTTTATCTTCCTTCAGTCCTCTCCTGCCACTGTTTTAGAGGAAGATAAAACAAGATATTCAAGAATCAAGTCTTTCTTCCAGAATTTTAACGCTGTCATTGTTACAAAATGTACTTTCATACTAAATAGCAAATTCTGAAATGAGCTTAATGCGACAATTTAAATGTTCAGACAGCATTTGGATCGTAATGCTTTCAAATGGACCAATTTTATTTTCCAGTCACTGTACAGACGCCTCATTAATGTACTTCATGTCTCAGCATGAAGCTTCCACATTCTGAGAAGTCTAATCAGAGTCCAGACTTCTGGGGAGCTTACCTTCTACCATATAACTTTCCCACCTTTAAAAAAAATTCTACAAGCCATTTCCAGTTATTCTGTTCTATTGTACTAGATTTTTAATGAAGTAAAATTTAGGTGCAAACCTTCATTGGTGCCATTTAAAAACAACTCACCTAAATGAATTGAATGGTGAAATAAATAAATATATAAATAAATATAAAAATAATTCACCTAATTTTAGGAAACACTCAAATTCAGTTATATTGTTAGCCATGTCACTTTTGTTCTTCGTATCTAATTTCTCCTTTCTTCCTGAAAGAGTTAAGCCCTTTTATCGACTCATTAACTGATGGATGCATGCATTTGCAGGAAGATTGAGCTATCACTTGTGGACCATGCATCTTTTTGCTTTCCTTTTTTCAAGGAAAGCTTTTTTTCCCCAGGGCTGCCTCTTCCTCTGAGAAACCATATGCAGCCCTCTGCTCCTTCCCAGCTGTGTGCCTAGAGCTCTAAAGCCCAACTTTATGTTGTTAGGCTTACTACAGGGGCTGAGATGACCAGGTAGGTGGAAACGACCACCCAGGAGGCAGAAGTCTTGGTGAATGTGGCTTCATCTTTGATTCCAGTAATCACCTGGCAGGCGGGAATTCAAATATTTCTTGAAACTGGGCTCAATGATCTCAGCTGCTGTGTGCTTTAAATACCTGTTACCACGAAGAGTCATGTCACGAGTTTTTGTCAATGGGAACCCTCTGCCACTGTATCAGTGTGACATCCCTGATGTGGTTCTGCCTAGGTCCTTTTCCAGACTCTGCACAGCAGTTTGCAAGGGTGGAGTGGCCTGTATTTTACCTGAAAGCATTTGTGCTCTTTTACAACTCTGCCTCTTCAAAGGCCTCAGTCTAAGACGTCTGTGTTCTGTTACCACACGCTACCAGAAAAAGAAAACAAAACCCAAACACCATTTTATCTCATATGATTTTTAATGTGGTTAATAGAGATTTAAAGGCAGCAAATAATTACAGACAATAGAAAACACTGCGGAGATGGTGTCTGACCTCTGCTCCTCAGGCCACTGCTGGGCTACGTGGAAAAGAAACCTCTGATCATGGAGTCTTCGCTATTATGAAATTCAGGGTACATGACTGAACAGGGAACAGCAATAATATATTTGATTTGATGACAGAGATAATGTTTATGATGAATCTGTCAGTATTAAAGTCTCTCTGGAGGAAAAACATAAATGAAGTCCTATATCCTTTGGAAAGAACTATGACAAACACCCACAGATGCGGCCTGCTGCTGGGGATATGACCCTTCAAACCCAGGGCACAAAGTTGATCTCACTGATTTCAACAGTCTCACTTTCTTCTTGTTCTACCAAATTAAGGAGATAGATTTCTACATTCTTCAGAAATGATTAGAAATTCCGTGAAATACTAGCATTTGTATTGTCCACCCAAGCTATAAGACAAAACTATTTGTAAAGTGCATTTCAAAGAAAAGTACTCACTCAGGTAACTTAAAGTGCAATGTGTAAGGTACTGTAGTGCAAAGTTGCTAAATATGTACATGTTATGTGCCAAGTTCAAATAAAGCAGGATTTATCTACGCCTAAGGGAAGGAGAATATGGGGAAAATACCTTTCATGTCTTTAATGCTCTGCAGGGATAAGTGTTTCAGGTGTGTGTGTGTGTGTGTGTTTGGCTGGCTGGCTGTAACCGCTCGGCGGTCTCTGCAGATGTCTGAAATTGTTTTTTTTAGAATTTGAAACTTAAACATTGACGTAATCCTACAATCTCCAATATGCAATTCCATCTCAAGAGAAGCGTTAGGCTTGTAGCAATGGTTGAGCAATTTCAGCCTGCATATCTTGTAAGGCAGGTAGTTGACTGTGAATTAAATGTTTAATGAAAATTACGAAAAATACAATCACTATAATGCAGCCAAGAGAGATCCCGAGGAAGTAAGGGTAGGACTCCTCTTGCCCAAGCTCTCCTAGGTGGTTGCCCCCCAGGAGGGGGGTCGTGCTTTGTGTGTAAGGAATTGCCTTTGGAGCTGCAGAACTGAGCAGGTCCTGGACATTGCTGAGGGATCCATTGTGTGGCAGGGCGGTGATATTGAGGAGGTGGCACAGCAGGGGGTACAGATCTGTGGAGTTCATGGCTTCTTTTGTGAAATTCTTTCGGAAGGCAGGACCGTGGGCTAAAAATATTGGATGCATTTCTGCTAATGCATTATCATAACCATGGTTGCCTACTGTGAAGAGAAAATGCATGAATAAGTTAGCCACCCAGAGGGTGTCACAATGGAAATTAGTTGTTGTATGGGGAAGTTCTGAACTTTAGTGCAACTTTGATCTTAATTTGATTTTGAAAATAAAATAATCTTTTACAATCTCTGCTCTTGTCAACCCCACAATTCTGAAATTGAAAGGTTGAAGGATCACAAATCTTCCTCAGAGACCAGCTCTTTCCAAATGAAGCAGGAAGGGCAGAGAGCAAAGCTGAGCCATTTCAGGGGCCACGAGAGTGAATTATTTTGTTCTTGTTTTTGTTTTGTTCGGTTTGATGGCTGGCAAACTAATATTCAACCAACACTTACTGGATAGCTACTGTGTCCAGTTATGTTTCTAAAGATACTGGTGCTCTTACTCATGAAAATAATAAACTCGTAATTACCGCTAAAAAGTTAAAAACAACACATAAAGAAAGACATCACAAAAATCAGACCTGTAGTTATATCTATAGTCTGCCCGTCTTGTAGGTAGAAGGGAGAAATCACAACTTGGGTGACTCTGATCAGGGCCCAGCTTAGCGCTGGGTGCTTGAGGGTGGCTGCCATAAAGCCTGGAGGGGTGTTCTGAAGTCGCTATCAAGTGACACGAAATTGAGGGATGCAAATTGCCCAATAGAAGCTACCTTTTACAAGCAAGGGCGTCAAATTGCTGAGGAGACAGCAACTAGGAAAACGAGGGTGTTGAGGGGAATACAAATGAACCAACTTTAATGCTTACGCTTGCTGTGGGGAAATATGACATGGGACACAAATGCAGAAAAAGAAATTCCTAAGTTTCTCTGCAAACTTGAAATCTGCTTAGCAAATCCATCTAAGGAACTCACTGTAAATGCCCTAATTCTTTTGGGTCTCCTCCAATAAAAATAACAGTGGGCTTATCACTCAACAGTCATTATCTGACAGGGCACTATGCTAATATAATTGCTAATATTGTGAAATATACCAGTAAATCATTTGCAATTGACTAAATCATTGCTGGATTTCTGTGAGATATTGGATCTAGGCTTTTAGCCATGAAGGTAAAGACTCTCACTGTACTTGTTAGAAAATCAGATTTAAAATAAAATCACTCTGACCTCCATAAGAACTTTGCTCTTCTATGGGACTGTTTTACAGTGGAAGCACCTGCTAGCATGCTTGCTTCAGGAGATCGCATGTGGTAGTGGACGTCTAAGGGAAGTGGTTCTCAAACTTCCCCGCGTATGGAACACGTTGGGGGTGTGGAGAAGGCCTCCAAAGGCAATTTCTTACACTCAGACTAGGGGCCCAGCCCTCGCCATCTTTTAACTCAGCACGGCTGGGCTGGGCTGGGCGCAAGAGTAAGAGTTTCTGACATGTTCCCAGGTGATGCAGACATGCTGACCGGAAACACACTTTGGGAGCCACTGCTTTTGGTCTTTAGGGCTCCATTGTCTCGCAGAACTCTGGCTGAGCAATGCAGGAGCCAATATTTAATTATTTGTTGAATAAGTGAGCATAATAGAAACAGGAACCCCGTTGAGGTTTGCTTTCAAAAAGAAAGGTGACCGCTCAATAGTAATTACCTGACAGGATACTGTGTACTGTGTAAATATAGTTCACCATACCAAAATTTTTGGAGATCTTTGAATTTATAACTTGACCATGAGTCTCCCCACAGCCATCCCACTAACATAAGAGCAACTAGCGCAGGGCATGGAAAGAACACACAGAGGTGAAAATTATTCTCATGGAAAGGAAATTATTTTTAAAAGCCTTCTTAAAACAATTTCCCTGACATGGTTAAATATTGGTTTGCAGGTCATTGTCTGTAGGTACAAACTTTCAGAACCAGAAGTCACACATCTGTACACATCTGCTAGTTTAAGTCACAAATACACTACATATAGCATTGCCATGCACTTACTTGCCTTTTAGTGAATAAGTAGGAAAGGGCAGGAGCCCAAGTCTAGCTACAGGGACAATTTTGTACATTTCTTTTTTCAGTGCTGGAGAGTCAAGCCAGGGCCTCATGCATGCGAGGCAGGTGTTGGACCACTGAGCTCCACCCCAGCCCCGTACATTTCTTATGTACACATCAAGGACCACAGCCTAAAAACACACATTTCTAGAGATAAGTAAATACAGACACACATGGTTCCTTCAACATTTGAGTAGTAGAGGGTAAGAACGTCAGCAGGTAAACTGCTGTATTATCCACAGCCTCCATGTTAGCAAGAAACGATGCAGAATGGGAAGAAATACGATAACATACTCACACAGAAATTCATCTGACTTATTCTGTAAAATATACCACCCTTCGTCAGCCACCGCCACGACCGGCTGGGTCCGCTTGTTATATTTGTAATGCCATCTCTCCGGAATCGCCTCTTTTTTGTAAACAGTAAGGTTAGGATGAGCATCAGTCAGTGCTTCGTAGACTTCATCGAGTTTACCTAAAGAGAAGGTAGGGAGGCGCTTGGCACAAGACCCTCATTGCCACGGCCAGCAGACCGCAGCCTTGGGTTCTCTGGAGGAAGGGAGCCAGACCTGGGAGGACTCTGACCCGGGGAGAGAAGAATCCTACAGGGAAACAAAATAACTACTCCTGTGCTAAGTAAATTAACCTGGCTGAATTAAGCGGGGCCTGTTTTTAGAACTAGAAAGCTCTACTCTAAAACCCTCAATATGCACAGGCGCACACACACACACACGTAAATATTGGTGACACTAAGTGAAATGACTAGAGTATAGCAACCCTCCGTTGTAAAGGAAGAGGTGGGTTCTGCTTGCTGTGCCCTGAGGCCAGGGACAGAATCTCCAGAAGAGAGGACATGGGCCAAGGGGACTGGAGAGGAGGGGCTGTGATTCAGCCAGGGCCCAGGCCTGTGGGGCACAGAGGCCTCTGTGTCTACATGCACCACCCTGGGCACAGGCTTCGGCCCTTGTTTGCCAGCTGCATCCTTGGGGCTCTGTTCCTGCTCCCCCGCCCAGGAAGGGAACACCATTGCCGTGTGCGGTGGGCAGCTTATGGGTTAAGGTGACTCTTAATACCTGTGAGCTGTTGAAAGCCGTATGTGGGTGCACCCTCCTACTCTAACATCCATGGCTGCTTAAGATTCTCTTTGAGTCAGGTCAAACTCACCTTCTTTTGGTAAGATGGCAGCTACTGGAGACTGGTCAATCAGGGTGTAGTCATCTCTGTCCAGATACTGGTCAAGCTCTATCACCCTTTCCTTAGAACACTGGGTCATTCCATGGTCACTTGTGACAATTAAGTTCACCACATTCCACAGCTTTGCTTTCTTTAGCATTTGTATGAGATATCCTAACTTTTGGTCAATATCTGAAATGACAGGCCCCATGAGTGGACTATCAGGTCCCAACTGGTGGCCCATGTCATCAGGTTCTTCCCAGTAGAGAAGACCAAGATTTATGGGCTCTTCTGATGTGAACCACTCTATGATTTTGGCAACTCTTTCTTCAAATGAAATGGACTCGTTGTAAGGCATGTAGTGAGTTGGAAAGCTCTTATGAATCCTTACATCAGCCCCAGGCCACATGGCTGAGCCACTGGCATGCCCCGCCTTCTGATTTGTGATCCATATGGGTGTGGCTTCTTCCCAAAACTCAGAATCATAAATATTCATGTGGTCCAGGGAGAAAGATTTGTTCAGAATAGGATCAAACATGTCATTGGCAACTATCCCATGATTCTCAGCAAAGAGGCCAGTGACCAGAGTATAGTGGTTGGGGTAGGTCTTTGTAATGAAAATGTTAGTAACTTGCTTCACATGAACACCGTGTTTCATAAGATCATGAAAATGGGGCGTTGGAACTTTATCTAAGTAATCCCAGCGGAATCCATCAAATGAAACTAGTAGAACCTTTTGCTGGTCTGGACGGAGGGAGAATGTAGTTGAAACAGTTAGGATAGTAATTGTCAAAGACATTGAGAGAAACTTGGAAATCATTTTCAAAGCACTTGATCAGCTCAGTGTAAAATAATCTGTAGAATAAACATAAAAGAAGTTAATGGCAATAATTTTATTTTGTATTCTTTACCCCGAACCTAGAGTGCTAGTGCTTAGTCTTCCCAGTTACATCTTAATTTGCAGTCTGGAAGAATTACATGGCAGGACTTAATGTCAAACAAGAGACCTGGGCCTATGTGGATAAGAAAAATAAGTTTAGTTGCATCTAAGAAACATTTTTACTTTCTAAAATGCATCAAAATAATTCTCAAGAAGAATTATTTCAGCAAGCTCCCAACAGCACCTTAAAATGTGATATAATTTACATACAAAGGTTCAGGTTACATACAGTGTGTCAGGTTTACAAATAATATTTCCACTTTTGACCAGAAACTTTTATACAGTCACATAGCTGTGAACCTATTCATTATGGTGGCTAGAATGAGTGTAGGAATGTAGCAACAAGAAAGTATAATTAGCAAATCCAACAATAGTCCTCACAAAATACACAAACACTTTGATTTTCAAAGTCAGTGTCTATGTTTGGTTTCTCTTGCTAAGAGGTACTACAGAAAGAGGAAAATAGATGAAACTGGTAAAATAATGTGTGACTTTCAAGTGAGGCTGTGAAATGCAATCTGTGTTCATTTTTTGGTAATAAAACCATGGCCTTCTGCAACTAAACAGATTCTAAGCATAAACAGAAACATAATTCTGAAATGGATGTCAAGGTTCCTCATGTTACAATTAGTCAGCAGTTCATCTTATCAGTGGTATGTGCAAAAAAACCAGTTCCCAGGATGAAATCCTTAGGATGTAGATTTTTTTTTTAATCTGCATATGGCTTCTAGAAAGCTTTGACTCTATTCTAGAAAGCTAATGGAGAAGCTGTATGGATAAACAGATCATATACCAGTTCCCACCAGCCTGCCTTTAAAGGTAGGGTCTCCTGTTCCCCCCTGTTCCTATCCATCTTGTATTTTTGAGCCTGCTACAATTCAGATGGAGCCATACTTTGTGCAGAGAGATTTTTAAATCTGGCTTTTGAACACTGTTCTAATTTGACACAATGAAGACTTTAATCCTGTTCGTTTATTTATTTGTGGTGCTGGGGATTTGAGTGTGGACAAAGGGCCTGGTATTGCATGCAAGTCCTCGACCACTGAGCTGCACCTCCAGCCCCAGTAAGGACGGTTTGAAGCCTCAAACACAGAGCCGGTCTCCCCCTGCTATGTCACAGACGTCATAAGATATCACGAAAGCTGAAACTGTTTTACATATTGGTCTCAGGACAACGGCTGAAAAATTAAAATTAACTGTTTCTTCAGGGGCAATACACTTTTCTGATTCTGGAAGCAACAATTAGAAATAGCTGCGCTCCGGAATTATGATAGGAAACTGCAAGTCTACCTGCTCCCATCTCTGGCATTGCGTGATGGTTCCTTCTCCCGCTGCCTCCCTGCCACCCTCGCCCCAGTTTTCTCTCCAGCCTCCTAAGGAAAGGGAAGCTGGTGGCACCTGCATAACCTAAGGCTAACACAGTAACTAGGTAAACACCTGATTTCGGCCAACTCATCCGGTAATCATGGTAAACAGGAGGCAGCTGGGCAAAACAAAGCCAGCAAGGAATGGGGGCTGCCCGAGGCTGGGGAAAGGAGCCATCGCAGTCCTGGGGGGACAGCAGGTAAAGGCGGCCGCGGAGGCAGCGGATTCCTTTCCTCTCCTCCGGTAGGGACGCCTCAGAGGCCAGACCTGGGCCTGATGCAGACCCGGGCCGAGATCCGGGCCCTTGGCATGGCCTCCCGCGGGTGACCGGGTCTTGGGGCGGCTCGGAGCCTGCAAGGGCGGAGGATCGGCTGGGGGCGCTGCCTCGCCTCGGGCTGGCTGGGCTCCTCCCCGCAGGGCCGCAGAGTCAGGTACGATCCGGCTCCCACCAACCCAGAGTCGGCCACCGTATTTGGATTCGGGGCGCGCTGTCTCGGGGGGCCCCCCTTTACCTGCCTCCGCGGGGTCGCGGTATCGACGAGGACCAGGCCGCGTCGCCGTCGCTGTCTCGGAGACGCTGCACCTGCGCAGCCTCGCGGGCACCTGACCGTGTCCCCCGCGCGCGCTCCCATTGGCTGAGCGCAGTGGTCACCCCCGGAGTCACTGCCCCCTGCCGTCAGCGGGAGGCGGGCCTGGAGGGAGTCAAGGCCCGAGGATGGGGGGACCCGAGCGCGAGGATGGGGGCACTTGGCCCCAGAGTGTGGGGGACCCGGGAGCTTGGGGGGGGGTCACCACTTCTGCAGGGTTTGCTCTCCAGATGGACGCGATGACCCACACTGCGGTTGTCGAGCACTGATGTCGCCCTTGTTGCACGCGGGTGGCAGTACACCATCAGTTTCACTCCGGGGACACCCAGGCACCCAGGTGTGATGGGGAGCTGAATTTTCCTTTAATTCTTTTCTTACTGGTGCTTGTTTATCCTCAAACAGGCTTGCTAATCTAGTCAGCTCTGCCCCCCAGGGCTCTCTGGCCTAGTGTCAGCAGTTTGGATCTGTGAAACCAACAGTGTTCCCTGGAGCCAGGCTGGGGCTGGGGTGGGGTCATTGGTTTGCACCTGGGGAGGCTGAAGCAGGCAAGCTGCCTGGCAGTGGTTGTGGACTGTGCTTTCAGCCTGGATTCCAAATGCTACACCACCCTTGAAATGAAGCCTACACACTCAAGGCCTGGCTCCACCTTAGGAAGCCTTTTCTCTTTCGGATGTGTTAGGGGCCCTATTACTTTTTTCCCCTGAACTGGGGTGAATTTATTTTTCCAATTTCTTTGTGATCAGTGGTATTTCTGAGGTTTTCGGGGATGTGGGCAGGTGCATAATTTGCCAGCCTGATCCTACCTGTATTTACCAGCAGTGAGAGCAGCGATGTCTGACTTGGAAAGAATCATTCATCTGTCCATTCCCAGGCATCATTCTGGCCTAGCAGGATGGAATCCATCTGTAACGGGGGGGGGGAGGAATGAGACCTGCTTGGAGACAGTTTAAGTCTCAACATCTAGCTAACTGGAGAAAGCAAGAGCCAGCCCAGCCGTGGCTCTGGGTCTTATCGTGTGCTGGGCTGTAAAACACGTAGCTGAGCTGCTGGTTATTAATTGAACAGGGCAAACAATAATTAAACAGGTGATCAGGGCCTTTTCTTTCTCAACTTCAAGAGGAGGGATAGACCCGAAACCTCAGCCATCAATACCTGCTCATTGGGTTGTACTGTCCCAACGGACTTTGGGCTCTCTGCCGTGGCCTTTGCTTCATACAGTTTGGGTCTGTGGTTTTCCGCATGTGTGGTGGGAGTTAAGAGAGGCTGGTTTCTGTGTTTAGCCAGACCCAAAGACGGTGAAGAGGTACAAATAACCATTTGTACAGCTCCCAAAGTACTGTCCTTTGAATCTGCTCAAATTTGGAACGAGGTGGGCCAGTCTTGTAAGTGCTTATCTCTCCCAATTAGTCCAGCTCTGTGTGCCCTCAAATCACTCCCAGAACAGCTTGGACTTCGTAGAGTGAAATGGACCTGTCTTTCACATGGGTCACTGACTATTGCAGAACCGCACAGGGGACTCTCAGTCTTGCTCTGTAAGTTGTTATGATGTCAAGATTGTGTTCACTTATCTCTGAGATCTGTATCTCACAGTTAACCATAGTTCACAGAACAGAAATTTCTCACAAGGGGCTGAGCTAGCATCAGCCACCTCCTGGAGGGCAGCTTTTTAACACCTGCTGATCTTCCCGTGGGTTTAAAACACAACTCCTGCTGCTTCTGGGGAAAATGTGGTTTTCACAGTGTGATTAAATGTCTGATTGTGAATGTCTGCTGCAGCGGAAGCTGTCTGTGCCTGACCTGTGATCTCAACTCCTGTCCACGTGTACTATCTACTCAGTAAGTTAGGGTAGCACAAGCCTCAAAATGTCACTGACTATAACTAGGTTTTTATTTTATATTATTGAATTAGTGGACTCACAGCTGAGCTAATAATCTGTATCTGAATGATGGAATAACAGAAGCACCAGCTTTTCCCCCTTGGTCTTGGGGCAGGGTGATGTGGGGTGGGGCAGTCCTTCTGCCTTTTGAAGACCCCAAGAAAGTCTAATCTGAAGACTAGGTTATCTCCTTCCTTGGGCTGTATGAGGTTTTTTTGTGTGTGCTACACCTAGAAAAGGATCTATTCTTTATGAAATAGCCAACAGCACTAAAGTCTTGTTTTTAGTTCTAGAACCCATGAGGGAAAGTGCATTTTACAGTTTTAAAACCTTTAAGGTTGCATCCACTACACTGTACCACAGATGACCCAACCAAAGAAAGTCCATCTCTAATTGTTTATAAGATATTCTGCAAACTCTAGATCCCATGCACTCAGTGACCATAGGTGGGGCCCACTAGGATTCTGGTTTGAGCTGACCTTACTCATTGTAAACAACAGATCTTCACTAGTTTGAGTTCAGCAGAGGCTCAAACCAACAAGGAAAATGTGAATTTCAGATAATTCATATCCTTGGCCCAAGAATTCTTAACCATGCTAGTAACATAAGCTCCTAATGACATATTTGAACTTAATTTTACATAATTACTAGCAAATCTTGTTTGAGGAAAAGCAGGCCACACCAATAAAAGAAAAAGAATTAAAGGAAAATTCAGGGACCCATCACATCCTGGGCACTGGATGTCCTCAGAGCTGTAAGGAAGTAGCCTGGCCTCCGTCTCTCAGCTCAGGGGGCTCTCAGGGCTCCTTGGCTCACTGGCAGCAAAGTTCTGGTCTTTCCTCTATTGTCATATGATGTGCAGCTCTGCCTGTGTGTTTGTTTTCACCTGGCCTTCTCTGGAAAACACCAACCGTTAAAACAAAGGCCCATTTGAATCCTCTTTAACCTAGTTACATATGCAAAGAGCTTGGTTCTAAGGTTTCAGGTGAAAGTGAATTTTGAAAAGACTATTCAACCATATATACACAGCTAGTAGGAAGTTTAATTCTATGGCCCAGCTGAGATCAAGAGGTCATAAATTACTAAAATAGCTCAAATCGAGGACTCTGAGTACATCTAGTGTTGACAAGGGTTGAAAGTTACGAGAGCCATATTACTAGTGGAAATGGTGGAACCACTAGGAAAATGGTTTAAAAGTTTTCTCTCAAGTTAAATATACACACATCATACAACCCAGGAATCCTGTTTCTAGGTATTTACCCAAGAGAGAGGAAGGAAATGTCAGTTGAAAAACTTACATGCAAACTTGTGTAGTAGCTTTACTCATAGTCAGCAAAAGATACAAATACCTCAAATGTCCCTCAACTAGTGAACTGGTAAGTTGTGGTATATCTAGGAATGGAGTACTGTGGAGCAACATCAAGGAAGAAGTGTTGAGTGAAACCTGTAACAATGTGGATGAGACTGAGAAGGATTTTGCTGAGTGAAAGAAGCCAGACACATACTTACCTATGTGCGATTCTATTTATATGACTTCCTACAAAAGGCAAAGTGATAGGAACAGAAATCAGATCAGTGACTGTCCAGAGCTGGAGTCTGGGGAAGGGATGGGCTTTGAAGAGGCACAGGGAACTTACTTGGCTTGCAACAGTGGGGAAGTGAGTAAGAATGTCAGATATGTTAAACTACAATGACAGTGTCTTCTTGTATGGCAGTTGTACTTCAATAAATCACAGCTGCAAAAAATAAAACCCATTTTGCAGTCACTCCAAGCCCCAAGAGTTCATGGGTGAGACCTGTGGCACTGGGCATGGAAGGTGGCATTTGGTGTATCCATGCAGCCTGCAGTGCATGGGATCCTGCAGGGTGGGGCCTGCTTGGGGCCCAGCTCTGCTGTCTTCTGGACTCTCACTTCTGAAGTGACTCTGGAAAGGACACAGCAAAAACTCACTTCATTACTAGGCTGGGACTACTCATCATTTGCTGAGTAACTACATCCATCCAGGATGCAGCAGTGCACACAGATACAACATGGCCTTAGTGTGTGGCATGAGGCCAATTCTGTAAGACACCTTCTCTGATGACGTCAGATAGGAAATTGCACGTGTGTTTGTGGTCTAGGGGTAGAAACATGAAGTCACAAGAGAATTCTCTGTTCATCACGCAGCACATCCCACCCCTTAAATGTCGGAGCTTGGTGAACTTCACTTATATTTTGGAAGTTTTGGCTCCTTGAGGATATTGTGATTCTGCAGATTTACTGTCAGAGTGGAGTTTGGGAAAATGCCCTACACCCAGATCAGAAATCATTTCTGCCCTAGGCATTTGCATTTGAGATGTAAACACATTTTGCAAGCATCTTGAAACTTAACGGGGCACCGAGTTCTCGGGTGAGTGCTGAACTCAGTGAATGTGAAAAACAGGCAGTGACTGCTTTCTGCTGGGTAAGGGCAGAGGTGTCATGCAGGAGACGCTCTGTCCTGCCTTGTTGGCTGCAGTTTCATAATTGGAAATTAATCTCTTACCCCGAAAGCTTTTTTCTCAGGAGTGACACCAGCCCACTTCTGTTAGCCATTTATGTACATACAGTTAGGTCCATCTGACATGCTCTGGTTAGCGCAGTCTGTTGGGGAGAATGCTGGGAGGAATGCAGGTGGGCATTGTCTTTTTTGTATGTACATGGTACGAGGGATGGAACCCAAGGCCCTCACGCTAAGCTGCAGTCCCTGGCCAATGTTTATTTTGAGACAGAATTTTGATAAATGGTTAAGTTGCCCAGCCTGGGTTTGGACTTGGGAGTCTTCCTGCCTCCGCTTCTCAGAGGGCTGGGATTAAGGATAACGTGTGCCAGCATACTCGGCTTCTTTGAGGGTGTGTAAATAGAGGTAGTAACTTTGGAGAAAACCGAGAACAGGCAAACCTAGCACAAAGGTGAACCAGGGTGGGGTAAAGGTCCTTCTCTATGGGCTCAAGCTGGTTCTTGTCTCGCACACCAGCTCTTGGCTTATGGGCTGCTCCAGCCCAGCCCTTGCTAACACCTCAAACAGCTTTTTTGTTCTATAAATGCATATGAAGTATAAAATCCTTGAGAGCATTGTCATTTTTGAACTCATTTTTCTAACTGGAAAACCCTAAAAACTGGGCCCCCAACTTGGAGTCAGTCCATCTGGGGGTAGGGGCAGCAACAGGACCGGAGCCGAGGAGATAATTCTTTGCATCACCAGGGGTGCCAGGCAGTGCAGTATTCCAGCACCTTGAGTCTTCATAATAGCCATCTTCAGGTAGTCCCGCTGTGATGCCGTCCTCCCCTGTGGACACATCCCTGTGTTCCACATCATCCAGGATGGTGGTTGACACTGGATTGCACCTTGGGGGTGGCAGGGAGAGAGACGGACACAGGCTGAGAGCCGGGCTCTGCTGCTGAGTCCCCGAGAAGTAGCCTTCACCAAGTGGTCAGCTCCTCTACAGAGGGACGGACAGACAGGCAAAACCAAACCAAGTTCACACCACCACTCTCCAAAGGCCCATCACTGCAGACTTAGGTCACCATCAGGTTAATAACCCTACTTATTAGAGACTGATCAGGCCCACAGTCTCCCAAATGAGTGGAGGGTGAAGGCTGAAATAAATGAGACAAATGAAATGATTTTAGGATTCCAGGAGGGTCTATCCCTCTTGTAATACATAAGATTTTCTGAGTTAAGACCCAGACTTGCCCTTATTTATTAAGTTTTTAAATAAAGGAGAAGGAAACTGAAGAAATTGCAGAAATCTGGGCAGGACTTGGGAACACCATTATGGAATCCTCCAAGTAATATTAATTTAGGAGAACTAAGTTAACTCCAGGAAGGCCTTCACTGTAGGAGTGAGACGTCTGCAGCTGCAGGCTCCTTTTAGTTAATTGGGGTTAGAGCCCAAAATCCTTAGCTGTGGCCTTGTCTTACCCTTTGAGACCTCATGGCTTCACCCACCATTACAGGCTTCAGTAGGAACCAGTGACTCACAAGTAAACATAAAAAGCCAATTGGTTATAACATAGGTCCTGCTCAGAGCTGCTTCGTAGTTGTCTCTATCAGGTCACCTACAGCATGATTCCAGGATCTCTAGAGAAAAGAGCCCATGGCAGATATAATCTATTTGACATTCATCATGGGAACCAACTAATGTGACTGTGGTCACGGTGGGTGAGAGGACTGTGCCAGTCTGTAGGCTGGAGAACTAGGAAGGCCAGTGATGGAGTTTAGTCCACGTTCCAAGGCCTTAGTACAAGGGAGCTCATGGTAAAACTCCTTGTCCTGGGCTAAAGGCCTGACAACCTGGGGCAGAGCAGGTGACTGGCCTAAGTTCTAGAGTTGAAAGGCTCTGGGAGCAGAGGACTCAGTGTCCATGAGTGACAGAAGATGATGTCCCAGCTCCAGGGATCAGAAAGAAAACCTCACTTCTTCTAAATTTTTGTCTGGGCCCTTGCCAGATTGGATACTGTCTACTCAAGTTGGGGAGGACAGATCCAAATGCTAATCTCTGTCAGAAACCCTCTTACAGACAGAAAGAATCCTTCACCAGCTAACGGGAGACCCTCTAGTCCATCAGTTGTTACCTAAAGATGACCTGGAAAGTCTTCTCAGACTCTGACCCTGTGTAATGAATGTTCCCGTCCCTCTTTCTGATGCTGTGTCCTTTGAAAAGAACAATTTTGTCAGCTCCTGTGATTAAGGGCATTTCGTGGCATTTAATTTCCGCTAAGGATCACAGCATTATTGGATAGAACATCTAGTGCTGTGTTTGTAGCCCACAGCTGGATGTAGACATTTTTTTGTGCAATTCTAAATAAATCCTCTGGCCTTTTACATTATGGCAAAGAGACTGTGTCAGAGCTCTGATTACCCTCAAATGATGGATCTGCCACTCTCTTCCTCTGCGTAGACAGGAAAGAAAAGAAAGCAAGCAGGATTAACCCCATCTCAAGATTCTCATACCTTCCATTTATCAGTGGATAATTTCCTGAATGCTATGTCTTACATTCACTGTCTGAGTATCCATCACCGCAGGGTAAGAAGGGAGTTACCAGGGCTCAGGGGAAGGTAGAGGTGAAATCGAGTGCCCACGCATGAAAATAGATGAGCTCTCTGATGAGTCAGCATGCCCCTCCATCCCAGGTATTACTTGACAAGGAGTAAGCGGAGGAGCCTGCGAAGTGAAGGCAGATACTTGCATTATGACATTGCATGTGACATTGCTCTATTTCCCTGTAGCTCTGGCTCTAGGACAGGTTGTGAAAGCATCTGTTCAGAAGAGAAATGCATGTGAGGTCTAAACTTGCTACTGGGCCACGTGGAATCCCCAAGATGGCCCAGATGTGACCATCAACTTGGGTCCACTCCTGTTTGTTCATACCATGAGCACCCCAGGTCTTGGCAGAATCTCACTGTAGGCAGGTATTCATTGACTGATCATGATAAAGTCGTTCTATCAGACACTTAAACAGTTTTCATTTATCTGATTCTGATGGTAGCCTAGTGAGGTGGGTACAATTATTGTTGCCCATTTTATGCTGAAAAAAAAATGGCCCAAGCATATTAAATATCTTGCCCATTTCATACAGGTAGGATATATCAGAGCTGGAATTTGAATCTAGTAGGTCTGGCTCTAAAATACACATTTCTAAACTCTTGCCTATCTCCAGTATAACCTACGGCCCATCTTAAAGCAGTTCATGAGTTTGTATTTTCAAGCTGCCACTAGGATGTATCCTTTTTGTCTAGCTACAGCTGAAGATTTTTTCTTCTTTCTTGAAAAGACTAGTTCTCAATGTAGCAATACCGTGGGAACAAATTTGGGAATCTCATAGTCCCTTTGATATGTGCTTTATTTGGATTTATCATTTACAGTAATAGACTAAAATACTAAAAAGCAAGATTCATAAGATACATTCTCTGTTGTCAAGCCGTGCAGTCCAGTGAGGAAAAAAAAAAAAAGAAATCAAGAAATGTAACTGCGGTCCTTTTAATAAAACTTCCTTCTTCTTGGGCAAGTGGCGGCTGTAGATGAAATAATCTAGTGGAGATAGCTAGAACACTTCTTGTTCACTCAGTTTGGCTTCCTGAGCCAAATGCAGGAGACTTTTTCCCTCTCCCCTTGCCTGGTCATTGGCTGTCCTGTGAGGTCCCAGAGTGCCCCGCACACTTCTGCCATTGCTCTTAGTCTGTGACAGTTGGCGGATGTGCCAGGTGGCTAAGCCTGGGCCTGATGAACTGTGCCTGGTAGCTGCTCTACAGAATTTTCAAGATGTATGAGTGACTTTGTGCGTGGGAAGACAGGAGTGTGAAAGACCCAGAGCTAAGTTAACTTGCTGCATTCCAAGCTTTGGTGTCTTTTGAGCTCAAGGACTTTGCCTCCTTCTTCACACACTTGACTTTTTCCATGTGGCAGACTCTCTGCTCCTTAATATCTGAGGATGACACTGTCATCAAGTGAAATGAGGCTTCTGTATAAATGGCTTGCCACATCTGGCAGCCAGCTATTTGCAGCAGCTTTCTGCTACCTCATTTTATTTTTAGTGGAAATAGTTGGAGCGTTTCCAGGATGAGTGATTGACATGTCCAACAGAATGAATTTAAACAAGAACAACGTTCATTTGGATTATGATTCAAGGCCAAGACACTGTGTACTGAGTCTGTGTGGGCAAGCAGTGGACAGAGAGATTAAAAAAAGCCCACTGTGGAAAGCTCGGGCAGCCAGCCCTTCGCAGAGGAGTTGGAAGTTCATAGGAAGTTGTTGCATTATAAAATCACAAGGATGCACATTTACTATGAGTTTTAGTTGTTTTTGTTTTGTTTTGTTTTTTTATAAAAGAGAAACTGAGTTTCACAAACAGATTACCAGACCAGGAAGAAAGAAATGCTATGGAGCAGGAGTTGGCTGATGTTTTCTCTAGAGTCAAATAGTAAATACACGAAACATCACAGCGACATACAGGCGTTTGTTGCAAGTTCTCTTTTCCTCCACAACTGTTTGAGGACATAAAGGCATTCTTGGTCCAAGTATTCTAAAAGCAGACCACATCCCCAGTGTGGCCTAGGACCCTGCTCTAGGGCTGTGGGCCACTAAAAACCTTTCCCTCTTCCCCTCTCATGTTTGTTTTTATATAGTTATCTTTTTATGAATTATGCTAGGCAGGAGCTTATTCCACTGAGCTATATCCCCAGCCCCTTCTTTTTATGAATTATGGATTTCAAATTTTAATAGTAACTATTTAATTTTTTATTAAAATGCACATATACAAAGTTAACCCCAGAATTCCAAGTAGGAAACAAGAGAAAGGTTGATCTTTTAAAGTCCTCCATATAGGAGGGTGAGAAGGAGACAGAGGGTCAGGAAGAAGAAAAAGCAGCAGAAACAACACCAAAGAGCAGGTTGACTTAGGGCTGCTTCCTGGGGACGCCTTCCTGCTTGCTGAAAACAGAATTCATGTCTCTGGTTGAAGTTTGGCCTAGAAATAAGTACATGTGTTCTGATCCTACCCAAACAATCCGATTTCATAAAATCATAGCCTGTATTTGCCCAAGAATCTTTTATAATGTGATACTTCTAACTTATTTCATTAAATCAGCTCTGACAGAAGGTGAGGTATGAATGTATAAAACTCTACCCTGGCTGGGCATGGTGACACATGCCTGTAATCTGAGTACTCAGGAGGCTGAGCCAGGAGGATTGCTGGGAGGTCAAGGCCAGCCTGGGCTACATAGCATGTTCAAGGCCACTCTGAACTACATAGCAATGAGACCTTGTATCAAAAAAAAGCCCACCCAAAACCAAACCAAAAACTCGGCCTCAGTAATCAATTCCAATTCTACAAATTATAAGAGTAGTAGATAGAAAAAGCAGCCAATCCCTTGCTTTTTATAAATCACAGGTTCTCTGTCTTCTTCCATGGAAGTTAGTGTGGGCAGCAGAGAAAGTATTTCTAGGGGAGACATTGTCCCTGCTTGACTAGCTAGGAACCTGAGTGAGTTGGGAGTCACCAGTGCTGTGGTTCTGGTGTCCCCACCCCCACTTTAAACGGTGTCCCCACCCCCACTTTAAACGGTCTGCAGAGTCTTCAGTGCCTTTGGGGTGTCACCAGGGCTCCGAGGTGTCTCTGGCCTGAGGACTCAGAAAAATGAGAATCAGTGTGGTGGGTGATTTGTAAGACGGCCCCAAACGATCTCGCCTCCCAGGGTGCCCCTGACTGAATGCAGGATTCTGGGTCCTCACTGGATTCTTGTCTAAATTCCAGATGTCTAGAGAGGAGTGGAGGTGAAATTTCTGAATGCAAGGAACCTGAAGAACAGGCTTTGGTTATCATAAGAAACATGGAAAAAGAAAGCCAAGGGGAAATATTTAAACAAAAACCATCTTGTTTAGAACAGTCTCCATTCTAAACTCAATTATCACGGGGGCTGGAGACTATTCTCTCCTTTCCATGGGTGAATGGCTCCTGTGTTGGTGTAAGTACACTGACAGGCTTATGGGCTTGGTTAGGAGAGAAATCACAGAGAAATTCAAGCCCTGCCTTGGGAACTTACCACTGCAACAGTGAGATTTAGTAATGTCCAATGGGAGAGGTGGCACCAATGCCTGAGAAATAGCTGACTTCTGGTCTGTCCTGGTACTATTCAAGCGCAGACCTTTACTGTAAAATGCCCTGAAGCAGTAAGAAGCTATAAAACTTTGTCATAAGAGCTCTTGGGAAAATAGCAGAGGAGTGTCATGGGGTGTTGTAGATGTGAGACTTGAACAGGAAGGAGAAATCAAAAGGGAACATGAAACAGTACAAGCAAGGCTTGTGGAAGATGGCGGCAGGGGGATACTTCCCAGCCCCTCCTCCTCTCCCCGCTCTCCCTGCTTCCCGGCCACATGTCAAAGTGGGCCGCACTTCCAGGCTGCGCATTCAATGTGCAGATTTTAAGTCACATTAGGCTGACTCTGCCAATAAAGCAGGTGAGACTTAGCTAAAGTTGTGTAGCCCAAAGGAAAGAATTATTAGAACCGTAGGTCTCTGTGGAAGGCTGTGCTGAGAGTAGAGGAAGTGGAGGTAAGTGGGTCGTTGGTCCCGACTGGAGGTGGGGAAATACCCTATAGGACACAGACACTGGAATTTAGCACTTACTATAGTCTAGGTATTTACTAATTTTTTTTTATTTTAAAGAGAGGAAAAAAACAATAAAAAGATACAGAATTTCAAAACAAGATGACAGAAAATCAACCATAGTTATTATATTGCATATTGTTATCTTTAAAGTAGTTGCTCAGATTATAAGATATAGGCATGCAAAAGGGATCAAACAATACAAGCACTAACGAGTAGTCACTAAGATTAACTTATGTAATACGTTTTCTTAATTCCTGCAAATGAGCTAAGTGAAATACAAAAACTCAGTACCTTACCTGAAGTCACACAGCTAGTGAGGGTCAGAATCAAGATCTAAAACCGGGCGTCTGGCTGCAATCCCTGCTCTCAGCCAGAGTTCATCTCAGCCAGACCACTTTCTCTCTCTGGTGGGGTTTTCTTGGCGTTGTAGGGGCCAGCACTGCCCCTGGCCTCTACCAGTTAGATGCCAGGAGTACCCGTCCTCTAGCTGTGACAATCAAAATGTGAGCAGCCGTTGCTAAATGTCCCCTGGAGGCAAAGAGTGGCTCCTGAGCCCCCTCCTCTCCATGCTCCCTTTGCTTGCTCGGACATTTCTTTGGGAAACCTGTAGGGATCCATCGGGTTCTTGCTGTGCCCTGGGAAGGAAAGGCAATGAGAATAAGGAAAACATAGACAGGAGACCAAAAACTGGGATCAGGTGGAGGTCCCCTCTCTTCTGAGTAGAGAAGGGGAACCCGCTCAAATTTATTTATACTCTCGAGAGGTTGATTGATTTTAGTCTCGCTGCCCAGCAATCAGTTAACAAGCTACAACGGCTTGTTTACGTGCTTGGCGGAGCTCCCGTCTTCCCAGGCTGGCTTCATCCTGCACATATAACTGTTTTCCAGCTTCAGCAGCTCCCGACAGAAACCGTTCTGCCCTGCCCTTCTGTCCAAGCTGTCAGATGCCCCTCCTCTTGGCCTTCTTGGCTCCTAACCCCAGCAATGACTGATACTTATGCAATTCTTTCTGGTTATCCATATCCAAAGGCTTGGATATGGTTTAAGCGCATCCCAGAGGTTCATGTGCTGGAAGTTGGGTCCCCAGAATGGTGGCATTGAGAGGTGTGGGGTCTCTTAAGGGGTTTCTAGGCCCTTGGGAGGGGTCAACATGATTCTCATGGGACCTCAGTTACGTCCTGGCTTCCCATCTTGCCTTGTGCCCCTTCCGTGATGTCAGTGGCTGTGTGATGCAGCTTGGGGTCCCTCACTAAAGCTGGTGCTGTGCTGTTTGGATGTGCAGCCTGCAAAGCTATGAACCAAATGAGGCTATATGGCGCCCAGCTCAGATATGTCATCATAGCAAAAGAAAGCCCCTTGACAACCAGGCAGCCTGAACCCCCAGGGGTGCACACATGACTGTCCCGTGTCACCCAATGGGATAGTAATACTCATACCACTGGTGGTTCAGAGCTGCCCACTGTGAGATGTATGAATTATGGCCTGTTGTGAACGTCATAAGACAACGTGATTGCTTGTGTAATCCTTGCAGGAAGCTGACCTTCATCACAGATCTAGTGTTCCTTGCTGCTAGACATGAGAAAACTCACTTCACAGATCAAAGTGTTGCCTGAAGTCACAGAGGTAAGTGCTCAGAATCCTCTGCTCTGCCATACTGTCATTCCTGGGTCTGTCTTGTCCATGTGTCTGAGGATTCTGGGAGCAGAGGCCAGGTGTCCCTAACACCCACCACAGGGACTGATACACAGTGTACACTCAGCTCATGTTTCTTTCAGAAGTAAATAGATTAAAGCCCAGTAGCCCCAAAGGGTGGCTGTGCAAACAGCCTGTGGCCCTGCTCCTTCCTTTCACACGACCAACAGCAACCGGGTCTCCCGGGATGCCAATATGGGCAGAGCCTGCGCTAGAACAGCTTTGGGGCGATGTGGGGTTTGTGTTTGGATGCTCCTGTTTTAAAGCGTCTCTTTAAAATTAATTCAAATGGCCCAAGAGAGAACACAAATCGACAGTCAGCACTTCCCTTCTGAAAATGAAAGACATACAGAACTTTAGGAGTAGGTCACTCCATCCCAAAATGCTTTTAAAAATAACTTTATCCCAAATGAAGTTTTATAGGCAAATCTTGTCTGATAGAATGTACCACAGGGACCACACACTTTCCCACATGCTCGAGATGAAATATCACCCAAACCAGAAGCTCCGCCCTGAGAGAGATGCAGAGATGCTTGCAAGCCCTTGGTACAAGGTGCTACCAAATGCTTGTCATGTCCTCGGTGCTCCTGTTCCAGAACCCTGGAGGGACATTAACCCTGGAGGCAACACAGCACCAACCCTGGTCCCACCATCCTAGATGGATACCACTTCCTCAGCAGAGCTGGTGTCTTTATCTATGAAGCAGAAAGTTTCCATTTCCTTTTCACTGCTTTACTCCCAGGGCTGTCATGAGGTGAAATACTAAAGAAATACATAGCTATGTTTTAAATTTTCCCCCACGTTGGCAGAGAGCCCAACTCTGTGCCCTGGTTGGATGGGCCACAGGCTGCAGCATTTTCCACCCGGGGCCACCCAGAGCTCCAGGTCCCCTTTGGGCAGCTCTGTGTCTGTGCTTGTCCCTCCCCGCCCTGACCTGGCTCCACTGGGAAAGGCACAGAATGCTCTTGGGGAACATTTGACCCGGGAAAGTTACATTATGTCCTGTCCTGTCCCTGGCAGCCACCAACCCTGAGGCTCAGGGAGGTGTAGGTGGTGGCCCTGAGGGAATAAAGGGACCATGAAGCATAGGGACAGGAGTTTGGGAGAGGCGGAGGGGACCCAGCTCATATGCTGTGATGGCCGAGGCTCTAGGGTCTGTGAGTCGGTTGTGCACCCTGTGCCTTGTGTTTTTATACTGTGCTGCCTGGAAGACTCTTCTGTCCCACCAACCTGATTTCCCAGTCACCACTCTTGGCCAGGTTAGTCCTGCCCACAGTAGGGACACTTGCAGTTTCTTCATCCTATCCCTTCCCTGGCTAACCTCATTCAGCAAGCACTTGGCGCTTTGGTGGGTTTTTATTTTATCTTTTTCTCTTTTAAACAGGGTCTTGCTATATAGTTCAGGCTGACCATGAATTCACTCTGTAGCCCAGGGTGGCCTCAAACTTGTGGCCATCCTCCTGTCTCAGCCTCCTGAGTGCTGAGATTATAAGTGTGTACAACTATACCTGGTGTCTGGTTTTCCCAAAGCTTAAACCACACGTGTTCATGTCCAACTTTGTGACATTCTGTTGGATTGAGAAACAGGCTGGGAAGTGGGTTGCTAAGGGTCTGTTTCAGAAGAAGAGATAAAAGAATGGGCTTTGTATGAGCTGTAATTTTGAATGTTATTTTCCCACTTCCACATAGATTGCTGTTTTCTGTCAATAGAAGTCAAGGGATGTGCTTACAATTTACATAATATTATTAGGACTTTTACGGTCTTAAGTTCTCTTTCTTGTGGTTTTTCAGGAGAAATGGAGAAAGTCTTTCCCAAAGAGAATGTGCAAAGCTGTTTGCGTTCACACATGCACACAGAAACGTATTATTCAACCAGCTGTGTCCAGCCAGCAGGATGTCCACATCCACTGTCCACGCCAGAATGGAGTCGCCTAAGTTTGGTGAGTGACTTTCATTTCATGGGTCCTGACCCACTCCTGAGTCCTGAGATCAGTTCAGCCTGATCTCTTTGGCCCTTTGATTTTTCTGAACTGAGATTCTGCACACCCAGCCCGTACTACCTCACTAGCTGCCATTCCATTAGCAGTCCTAGTTTCTATTCTATCTCTTGGAATGCTTTTCAACCTGGAGTCTGTGGTTCATTGGTGTTAAATTCATTTAGTGACTGGATGCTGCATTTTAGAAAATGAAACAGAAATGGGGATACGCGCGCTCATCAAATAGAGCAAGAAGAGGCATCATTCTATGACTTTGTTTCCATCAGTATGCACATACACCTCAATGCATATGCAGCTCTTTGTACTGAGTCCTGATGTAAAAGGTGTTTCCAGTTATGGGTCTCGATATGAACAAATTATAAAAAGTCAGAGGGGTATGAGGAAAACAATGTAAAAGCTGTCCTCACCTGACGAGCAACCCTCTACCACTGGGGTCTCCACCCAGGCTGCACAGCAGAAAAAGACTGGAAAAGAAAAATTGTCTTCCATGAAACCAGTCCATGGTGGTGAAATGTTGGGGCCCACTGCACCCCAGATGGTGTTCCCCAGGCCCACTGTTGAACATACAGGACTTCTACCCTGACAGCCCATGGTGGGTGAAGAGCTGCAGATTCAGGGCCACAGGCCCAGTTCTGACATGGTTGTAACTAAATCCCGGGTGGGAGTGCCTAGTGCCTCCTTCAGGATGTAGGTGTGCCAGGTCTTTTCAGAATTGGGGCCTTAGGTACATTGTTGATACAATAGTAGGAGAGACCTGCTCCAGGCAGCAGGAGAGCAAAATAAATAGACACTTAAAAAAAGCTGCTTGGTGGGCAGTTCTTCTTGAGGGATGCAGAGGGCAGAAACCCCACCTAGAGAGGCTCCAGGCAGGCAGAAGGAGAAAGGAGGAGAGTGGACAGCTGACTGAACTCACTCCCAGTTGCTTCCTCACAAGCCAGGCCAGACTCGGGAGCTCAGTGAATCTTTGCTATGAACAAAACACATTTAACTTTCAGCCTGGTAGAGGTGCTGATGCCCTGGAAGACCATCAGAAAACCTATTAGTCAATCAAAGTTACTAGACCCACTGTGCTTGAGGAGACTGCACCATGGCCCTCTTACAGTGTCCTAGAGGGGAGGCCAGAGAGGGTGTTTGTGGGGTTTTGTTTTTTGGGTCAAGTGATTTAAAGCAGATGTTTTCATGACAATTTGTGGCATCATCTACTTTGGATGGCTGGGTCTTGTCAGGCAAACTGGTTAATAGGCTGGTTCCCGATGAACAGTATGTTGTCTTAGCAGAAGACCTGCTTCTCCATGTAGGCAAACCCTTTGTCCAGACAAAGCTGTTTGCAGGAGTTGATGCAAGAATCAATTAAGTATCGATCACACCCTTGTTTTCCTGGGTCACTATTTTCTGGAGTGATTACCTAAATATGTTGAATTAGGAATTGGATAGTTTATGTACCTTGGTCCTTGAGAACTTGCTAAAATAGGACTGCTAGATGTAAAGTTCCTCCACTCTGCTTTAAAGTTAATTTTCATTTTGTGCAGTGTTTCTGTGAGTGTCACTAATTATGTGTTGTCAGATGCTATTAGAAAATTTAGGTGGAGGAAAATGTGAAAGAAAAGAACACTTTCTGTTGGAAGGAGGTTGTTGGATTTTTTTGTATTTGAAAGTTTCTGAAAATTTCCAAAGTAAAAAAAAAAAAAAATTCCAAAGTAAAATAAATCAAGATAAAAATATTCTAGAGTTTATTTACTTTTTTTTTTTTTGGCATTGGGAATTGAATTCAGGACCTTGTGCTTGCCAGGCAGGTGCTTGTACCACTGAGCTATATCCCCAACCCCTAGAGTTTAAAAAAATATTAGTAGCATTTATTTTGTACATACTATTCTGTAGGTTGCTTTTTATTAGTTAATATGTCTTGGGAGATATATCTCTAAATGTAATATATTATGAATTGTATGATTATAAATTATAAAGCATATACAACTGTGTATAACTATATGCATATTTGTATATTCAGTCAGTGTTTTGAACAGGCAGGATCTAGGATGACATCGGTACACAATTTTAGCCTTGTCTCCTGGAGTGTCTAAATCTCATCACAGAGGATTTTCCTCCTGTGGGTAGGGTGGAAATTTGTTGCTCTTGGGCAATTGGCATTTCTGTGGTGACTTTTGGTGACAAATCCAGCCTTAATTCTGAAATGATGATTGGGAGGTGTTCAGTTACAAATAAATTATCCCACATGGAAGCTGGTGATTTCCACCAAAGTGGGTGGTCATGGTTCTTGTGGCCTTCACTTTACAGAAGCAGGTCTCCCTGATTTCCTTTTCGATTTCTATAGCGTTTTCTCTTCTTTTTAATCTAGACCTTAAGTGAATGATAAGGCAGTCAGCTCAGTTGTTAGTTATTCCTTTTTTATTCTCCTTCTGCTAAATTCATTATGTATACATCTTCCTGAGGTCAGTCTTGGGTGACTTCTGCAAAGCGTGGATTCTAGTGGGAAGCAGCAGGGTGAGACTTAGCTCATAGAATCTGGAACCAGGCGGGTAGGGTGTGAATCTGGGCTCTGGGCTTTAGCTCTGTCATCCCGAGTATGTGATTTAGCCAACATGTACCTCAGTTTCCTCATTTGTGAGCTAGCAATAATATTTTAGAAAGCTGTAAGCAGTAGAAGTATGTTGTGAGGGTGTGTGTGAGGACATGTGTGTGTGTGTGTGTGTGTGTGTGTGTGTGTGTGAGAGAGAGAGAGAGAGAGAGAGAGAGAGAGAGAGAGAGAAAGAATGAGAAGAGATGAAAAATGCTATTCACCTGGCATAATACTTGGAGCAGTATAAACACTCAAGGAAATACTAGTAATTATATTTGTATGAGAAATGTAAGCCAAGGGTAGCTATTCTTCTAGGAAATACACTATTATTTGGATTTGAAAAGCACAGATAATACAAATAGAATCCATTTTAATTAGGCATTTTAATATTCAAATTGATCAAGTAGCTGGTAACTTAATGAGGACTTTCTGTATCCTGGCTGTGTCCCATAAGTAAGAGTGAAATGACTCAGCATCCCTGTTCTCTCAGAGCTCCCTATTTGGTTAGAATAATTAGACATATGCAAAAGACAATTATAGACCACTGCAAAGGGAATATAATGAAAAGGTAAATTTTATGAATGAGGAAGTATTTTATGAGCACAAGGGCAAAAGTGACCCATTTGTCTTTAGCTATAGATCACTTCCCTTATAATTGTATCAGGTTAAGAAAACCAATAGCTGGATCCATTAGATAGTATATTATGCAGACAGCACTACACTCAATGTAGCTTCAACTACGGGATTTGTTGTCTCACTTAAAGCTAGCTCAGGCTAGATGGGTCCAGACTTAATGGTCAGGAGGATGAATAACATGTCATCAGGGACCCAGCTGTTTCTTCCTTGTTCAGGTAACTTCAGGCTTATGCTCCTGTGGTCCTTAGCTGGCTGTCGCAGCTCTGGACGTCTCACCCTGTCACTGGCTTGCGTGAGTTCTTAGCCACATATAAGAATAAATATCAACTGTGGGCTGGTTCTTGAGCCTGCTGACAACTGTCACTATTGTCACCCTCTTCTTCAAGACCCTCCAGAGAGGGTGCCCTCATACTAGCTTCTAGGATGCCAGCAATCAGCTGAGGGCTCTTGCTTAATTAGTATGAAGATCATGAACTGGCAAAATGTAGCTCTTTCATGTCCGTAGACTGAGGCTTTGAATGCTGGCTGGCATCACTCTTTTGGTATTAATCATACATTTTGCCTCTTAAACCAGCAGCTACTGACAGGGTTTCAGGGCCTCTTTTGGCCACCAGATATGGTAGCTACTGGTTATTCTTTGTTTCTCTGTTGTTCTCTGCTACTGGCCACCTTTGGTGTTACTACCCCTGGCTGCGAGCAGCTTTCAGTACCACTAGGCTTTGGTGTTACCAGCTCAGCCTGCTGTACTTGTGATAAAGATCACGTGTAGGTGGGAACACACCATCCAGAATAGGCTTCATTTGAACTTAGACAGCAACATAGGGGGAACCATGCAGGCTCAACGTGCAAAGGGTATGGGGGGCGTTGCTTATAAAAGAAAATAGCAGTTGATCCAGGTATAGTGTCAGCCTGACTGTTTGGTCTTGGGGAGCAAGGGGCCGTGTGTGGACCTAAATGAGGGCTGCGGGTCGGAGCTGTCCTATGTGATAGGTCCATAACTGTAGCCTGCTGCAGTAGGAGATTTCTGGTAAGGTCATGGGGTTCCTGTTGCAGCCAGGCTGGCTACAGGCATTTGGGACAGCAACAGAATTTGGGGGAACATCAGGCCTTTCTCTCCTGTCTCAGTCCTTCCTCTTTGTCTGCAGGGAATATGAATAATGTCCATCTCTAACCCCCAAGATCTCTACATACTAATCCCTAGAACCTGTGAATGTTACTTTCTATGGCAAAAGAAGGACTTTGCAGAGGTGATTAAGTTAGGGATTTTGAGATGGGGAAATTGCCCTGGATTATCCAGGTGGGCCCCAAACGTAGTCACAAGGTGGCCTTATGTGAAGGGGGCACAGGAGATGCTACTGCAGGAAAGAGGAGGACAGGAAGACCCCAGGGACATAGCTGGGAAGTGATGGAGACAGGCATGAAGGAATGTTGACAAGCCTGGAGAAGCCAAGGAACGAGTTCTCCCTGCAGCCCCTGCAGGGAGTGTGGCCTCGTGGACACCTTGCTTTTGACGCCATGATGGTGACTTTAGACCTCGGTCCTCCACAATGGTAAATGAACAAACTGGAAGCTAATAGGGAATAAAAGGGGCATTTCTTCTCCTGTGTTTCCTCTTAGAGAGAGAAAATCCCAGAAGATACACTGTAGCTGAGATCTGATTAGTTGAGTTCTAGTTGCAGAGAGCTTAGGAAATAAGGAGCTGGCTACCTTTGCCTCTCCAAAGCAGGAAGCAAGGTGGAGTGGTTTGGGGAACACTGACCAACAGGGCCCATGGTCGTAGCAGGAAAGCCATCCACTCACAGAGGGTAGAGAGTGACAGGACCAACTCTGTCTCCCTGGCCTAACTGAAGCCACACTCTGGGGCCTGAGGATTCTGAGTTGGCCACACTCCTGGGGCCAGTAGCATCCCTAGCACCTAGTTATCCACTGTCTGTTTTACTACATGGGCCAAAAGATCTGTGTCCTTCCGGGCTAGGAAATGGGTCCTTCCCCCAGCACAGTTATTATCCCTTCCTAAGTGAGCAGAGTTCTGAACTTCTTCAGCATGCTTGGCTGCTGGGAGCCACTGAGCTAGTGATCTTACACAGAGTGTAAGTGGCAAGCTAGTTAAGCGAGGGGGTATCACGTGACATCAACCTGCCAAATGTATGAATAAAAACGCACTGCTGTGGTTGAGCAGTTCTTTTTCCTCCCATCCAGAGAGAGGGCTCTACCTGGCCTAAGCTTTCTGTACATTGTTTCTGTCTTTATTTCTCTGTCCTCCCACTGTCCTTACCCTTCCCCCAAACTTCGAGAGTGTCACTGGATGGGGTATTCAGCCACATTGTGCACTTCTACCTCTTGTCCGGCCTGCCTGATGTGATCCACACACAAGCAAGGTGTGTTTCTTGATTCCAGTCCTAGATTGCTGAAGCCAGTGGCCTGAACCTGTGGCCCCAGCTACTTGGGAGGCTGAGGCGAGAGATTCACTTGAGCCCGGGAGTTTGAAGCAAGCCAAGGCAGCATAGCAATATCCTGTCTCAAAGGAAACATCCAAATTGTTGATTCATGAATAGTCATGAAGGTGACCTTTCTGGTGGCAATTTGCCAACTGATTATGGAGTAGGAGGGGACCCTCTTGCATCCAGAGTTTGGTGGCTGTGTGACAATTTGCCTTTCTTTTAAACTGACTGCAGACTGGAAGGCCCAGGAGGAGCTCTGCTATGGAGAGAAGGAGCCCCTCGAGCCAGGAGACGCTGCTACCTCAGGCATTCATTGGGGTTAAACATCCTCATATCTGACTTCATAGCTCCGTACCCAAGTCAGTCCATCTCCTTTTGTGCTTCATTAATTTTAGAAACGTGGGAGGCTTTGGGTTTGGCTTGCAGAGCATTCTAAAGCACATGGTTTTCACATCTGGAAAATGCTGTTCTCAAATAGAGCAAAGTTTCAAAGGAACCCACACAGAGACCTCCAGGTAAAGTAATGGCTCTTTGCCCCAAAAATATTGGTTTCTGCTGACCCCACAAGGGACCAGCGGTATTTAAAATCTACTACTTAAGGGATCGTAACTCTCCTACTGGACTATTCACTGGGCTGTTTATTAGAGTGTGGCTGATTTGTTCCTTGAGTGGTTTTCTGCCACAGAGCCATTGTGTTCCAGTGAGGCAAGTGCTGTGGAGTTCCAGGCTCTCTTGGCAAAGTGATGATCTATCATGGGCCGGAAGCCTTGAGGCTTGAAGCAGGAGATGGATAAAGTCCTCTGTCTGCTCACGGCTCATTTCCAGGCTTGGTCAGCAGTTCTGTGCTGAACTAACTGCCCGGATCTCTGCTGTACAGGACACATCGATCACTCTGGCCCCATTTATTCACCCTGAAGCCAGAGTTACACACCAGCGGCCCCAGTGTATTAAAGTCCTTTATCATACTGGGAGCCTTACAAGGGACCGGAAGAAGCAGCTGAGTAAAATACCAGGTCTGGGAGAGCAAGTGTCACCAAGAAGGTCCTTGAGATGCGGACAAACAGTACAAGAACAAAGGCAGAAAACAACCCAAGAAGGCACGCAACAGCCGTGAGTGGAATTGTATCATAGCCCAAATGCCATTTTGGAGCCATGCACCATCTTTAAGGATTCCCCAACCTCCCAGAAGCCTAATAAGTGCCTTCTCCACTGGTCAGATGGTGTCCAATTTTGCTTAGACCTGTCCTTTCCAGCCTTTCTATCTTCTGCATGGAAATGGCCACTTCCTGTGGTCCCTTTAGACATCAGTTTGGGCAACTGTGCCAATGAGTGTTTGGGTTGTGTTACCTGATGAACAACAGAGAGAGGCCTGTGAGCAGTTCAAACATTGCTAGAAACATAAGCAAGTGAAATCAATTTCTAAAATATATTCAGCCCACAGATGTGGAAATAGCAAAGGTGTGTGGGTTAAGCCGTTAAACTTGTGGTCATTTGTTAAATGGTGATAGATAACACTTACAACCATCAGAGTTTGGCTCAGGAAGCCAGGCCCAGCCCTGTGGCAGGAAGCTGGGATATGTGCTCACCTAATTCCAAGAGTCAAGGGAGGGTGAACTGTCTGTGGGGAATGAAGATGGCTTGGAAACACATGGCCTGGTTGGCCAATTAAAACCAGAACTGAGAACAAAGCATAGGGCTCACCAGAAGGAGTCTTGAGAGAGGCCACTTTGTTCAGCCCAGCAACTGGTGTGAGTTCCTGTGCGAAGCACCTGAGCCTCAGGAGGGAAATAAAACCACACAGCAGAGACACAGACATGTGAGAAGACCACATCCTGAGGAAAGGGAGGACCCAGGAAGGTGCAGAATACATTACAATGATTCATGATCTTGTGAACAAATGAAAACTGTTCAAGTAGATGATTAAAAGCACTCAGTATTCCTATTCTGGAAGCCATTTTCTTCCTGTCCTTCCTCTCTCCTGTCTCCTCACAGTAGCCATAGGTATCTTCACATTCATCTCCTCATCTTCCATAACAAAGTACCGCAGCCTGAGCAGCTTAAACAGAAAACATAAATTTTTCCACAGCTCCTGAGGCCAGAGACCAAGCTTCCCCTGGGTCAGATTCTAGAGTAGGCTTTCCTCCTGGCTGGGGATGCTGCCTGCCCGTGGTCTCCTCACATGAATGTCAGGGTGGGGTCTCTGCTGTCTTCTCTTCTTAGGACGCTGCTACTTGTGTAGGGTCAAAGCCCCATACTTCTAACCTCATTTAACCCCAATTATCCACCTGTAGGCCTGCTCTCCAAATACATTCACCCCGTAGATAGGGCTTCAACATAGGAGTTCTTTTTAACTTGTGGGGTAGAATCTACAACACGACAACCACAATGTGCCTGAAATAAGTAAATGAGGTCAAGAATTTGGGCTGGCTTGTTCGCCAAGACACTTTGTCTCTTCAAAGCCTATTACAGAGCTGGGCACATAGTAAGTCTTCAATAACATTCATTGAATAAGTGAATGAGGGCTTCCTTCCTTCCCTCTGAGAAGTTGTAAGAACAGGTCGGGTAAACAGGTATTTTTAAATAAAAGGAATATAATTTCAAGAGATCCTGTATAAAGTCCTTTTCAGTTTTATTATAAGACTTATATGTAGGGATTTTTATTTAAGAGAAAAAAAATCATACAGAATTTCAAAACAAGATAATCGGAGATTAAGAATGGTTAATGCATTGTGTATTGTTATCTTCAAAGTAGTTGCTCAGATCACAAGATATAGGCATGCATAACTGATAAAACAATATAAACACAAACGATTTTTTTCAATGAACTGAAAGAAACCAGTAGTATATCTTATCTATCTTTTGTGTATATATATATATTTTTTCCCTTCTTTCTTTTCTCCTCTTTCACTCATCCCAGTTGTTCTTTCTTTTTATTTCTTTTTTGTCAGATCATCTTTTTATTGAAATATTTCCTTATACTTCTCAGCTAGCTGGACACTCCACAATACTGTTGATGTCATCTATGATGTCGTGAGGGTGACAGCTGCCCACATTGCAGCCCAGAGAGTGGGCTGTCCCTCGAATTTCTTTAATGGTTCTACAGAGTTCTCTGGCTAAAGACTAGTGCCACATCTGTTAAGCAATGTTGAAAAGCGATATTTCCACTGTGTCTAAGGTTTTTCTGCTTCTTTCTGTCTCTTGATGGCTCCTTGAGGGCTTTGATGATCAGGGCAGAGGCAGAAGGCACCACCTCAATCTGAGCCTGTCTGTTCTGAATAGTCAGTTTCACCATAATCCTCAGACCCTTCCAGTCACCAGTTGCCTTGGCGATGTCATCACCCACTTTTTTTGGAGACAGACCCAAGGGACCAGTCTTAGGGGCTAGGGCAGATATGATACTGACTTAGCCACTGGTGCACCTCAGCTACACAATTTTTATTTCATTGGGGTCGAACTTGGGCTGCATGGTGGAGGTGGCCAGTGCCAGATGAACCTGGACTTGGGACGACCAAAGAAAGTTGCACCTTAGCCTCCTCCTAGCCAAAAGCCATATTCTTTCTTGTTGAGCATTAGCATCCCTCACAGATCTCAAGAAAACATTTCTAAAATTCATTTGGAAACAAAAGAGACCTAGAATAGCAAAGGCAATCCTGGGCAACAAAGGCAAACAGGAGGCATTACAATCCCTGACTTGAAGTTATACTACAAAACTACCCTGATAAAATCACCATAGTACTGGTGAAAAAAAACCAAAAGACCTCAGGATCAATGGAACAGATTAGAAGATGTAGATACAACTACAAACACACTCAGTTACCTTATCTTCGAAAAGGGGCAAAACTTGTTCACTGGAAGAAAGGTATCCTCTTTAATAAATGGTGCTGGAAAAACTCTGTACATGCTGAAGACTGAAACTAGACCCATGTCTATTGTTTATCAATTAAAGTCAAAATGGATCAAAGATCTAAACATTAAAACAGAAACACTAAATCTACCGAAAGAGAAAGTAGATAGAAATCTTGAAGACATAGGCATAGGCAGAGAGTTCATGAACAAAAACCAAACTGCACAAGAAGTACTTCAAAGAATAACAAAGATCTCATCTTTTTAAAAAGTTCTTGCACATTAAAAGAAATCACCAATGGAGCAAAAAGAAAACCCACAGGGTGGGCAAAAATTTCAGCCAACTGTCTCTCAGACAAAAGACTTCTATCTAGAACATACAAAGAATTGAAAAAATCAGGCCCCCCAAATTCAATGACCCAATCCAAAAATGGGCATCTGAGACAAATACACACTTCTTGGATGAATACAAATGACAAATACATATATGAAAAAATGTTCAACATCATTGGTCATTTGAGATATTGTAAGATTTATAAATGCCACTGGGTTCGAGTAATCTAATTTATTCATCCATCAGAGATTTATTGAGCACCTGCCAGACACTCAGCACAGGCTCAGGTGGCTGCAGTCAAGCCAAGGAGGGCAAGAGGCCATCCTTGTTCTCAAAGCGGCTGCCTTGTGCACATTCAGGGATGAGTTCCACACAGGAAGTGGCTATGTAGACACACAATTGTAGGATAAAGACAGAATACTGAAAAGAAGGGGAGGTGGGTCCCCAGTTCCCAGAATCCTTCTACACTAATCTCCCCAAAGTGCTCTGACGCACACCAATGGATTCCTAGAACCTTTGCTGCTGTCCCTGGAATCCCAGATGACCGTAGGTCCCAGAATTGTCCTGTCCATACTGAAGCCGAGAGCACACAATTATGCTACCAGGTAACCTCGAGTCCCAGCCAGACCCACACAGCCCAAGGCCACTGTAGCTTTGTCACTCGTCATGTCGGTGTAATGCTGCCCACATTTTCCACAGGCACAATTTCGGATCCTATTTATTAAGATCCCTTGCAGTGACCACGAATTTATAAGCATGGATCCGGTCCTGATCCAGCATAGGAGCTGAAGCCCAGTCTTCCTCATCTTTCTTTCTGCCTGTGGATCTATGAGTCAGTGCCACCCACTACTGTCCAGTTGCAGAAACAAGTGCGCCCAGGAGATCCAGTGCAGCCTGAGTGCTCCTTGCCTAAGCGTGTTGCTCCTGGAGAAATGGGATAGGTATGAACCAAGGCCCTGTGCTCTGCGGGCAGTCACTGTGCTGTTGATAGACACAGCAGAACACAAAGGGACAGGATGGGTGGTGGCACCTCCTGCCCCTGTCCTCTCCCTGGAAATTTCATGCTTTGCTTTATGGCTGCCCATTGGTTTGGTGTTGGCTCTTCCGCCTTGGCCTGAGCTAGTTGCTCTGGGCATTCAATAAATTCCAACAGGGTGACGGCCCCATGGCCTCTGTACTATTGCTGTCACTGCCTGCCATGGGCCCTGGACTCAGCCTGTCTCAGAGCCTGAGCTCAAAGCCTAGAAAGTAGGATTCTTTAATTTTCCCTACCCTAGCCTTCCTCATGTGCAAGATGGAGAAGTCATGATAAAAATCAACAGTATTCAATGCTCATAAGGTTTCCGTGAGACTCATTCAGTGAGGCAAAGCCCTGGGATCCAGACATTCCTTAAATATTGCTAAGTTTTGTTTCCTCTGATTTCTTTCCCTTTGATATATTCTGAACACATAATTTTTTAGCCATCTATCAGTTCCAGTGGCCTTGCTCCAGGCCCAAAAGGACGCAAATCTGGTGATTAGAAATGGCAACCATAATAGGCTTCTGTAGGTCAGGCGGAACCTTACTCCGAAAGATAGCACCTATAAAGCCTCAAGCATAGTGCGGGCTGTTAGCAGACTTTCTTCCTGCATCACTACTGTTTCTGGGAGACAGATTTAAAATGCGGTCTTGCTTATCTCTGACCCCACCTTTGCAAGTTGGTGACATGTTCTTTACTGACTTGTATCAAATGGAGGGAAGAACCTGAATCCTGTCCTCAGGAACTTAAAATTCTGCAGAAAGATGAATCACTGTGTAGATGTTTCTTTCAAGAGGATTCTGAGTCATGAAATCTAGGGAATAAAGGAGGCATGAAAGCAGGAGGGAGAGGGAGAGGGAGAGGGGGAAGGGAGTCTGGGGAGGGGAGGAGGAAGGAAAGGAGGAACAGCGGGGGTGATAAAAGTGTGTGCTGTGTATGTATGAATATGGCAAAATGAAGCCCGTTATTCTGCATAATTAACAGGCACCAATAAAAACTTTAAAAAGGGCCCTGAGTCATCAGGCAGCCTAAGGGGTAACAAGATCTTGAAGTGAAGAATATCACTCATAATTCTGGCTGCACATGGTTAATTAAACGCACAAATTTATTTTTTACTGTCTTCCAAATCATACCCTGGGAAAAAAGAAAGTCGTAAGCCCAAAATGACAAAGAACATAGGAAAAGGGAATAGGAGGGATGTTTTGGAAGCTGGAAAGGGGATGTTATGGTTTGTGTCTGGATGTGTCCCCCTCAAAGCCTCATGCTGTTGTGTTATGAGTGGTTCAAGGGTGTGAGAGCTACACCCACCCAGGGGCAGGTAGTTTGCGTACAATATAAAGGAGGGAGAGAGGCTGACTCTTCCCTCCGTCACTCCTCTCTATTGCTCTTGTTGCTTTTTGCTGTTTTCTGCTACCATGAACAGTTGCCCTCTGCCATGTGCCACCTTGCTTTGGAACCAGCCAAGTATGGGCTGAAACTTCCACAAATTGTGAACTAAATAAACCTTGCCTTCCTTAATTTTGGGTATCAGATACTTTGTCTCAGCAACGAGAGAAAAGTAACCAAGATGGAAAGAGAGTGTAGCTACTTCCTTTATAGATGAGAGAAAGCTGAGATCAAAGTGGGGGCCAAGGCAACCAGAGGCCCCGACAGCGGGAGAAACCTCGGTAACTGGAGGCACCAGCTCCCTCTGAAAGCCAGGATACAGGAAGGTGTCCTGAAATGTGTAATCAGAGGTAATTAGGATCCTGGGTCCTCTGATCCTAGATCCTAGCTGGGAGGAGGCCAGAGGCCTGTCTCAAGCGGAGACTGAACTAGAGCAACCAGGGTAGTGGGGGGCCCCACATCGGGCTGCGGCAGGCAAGGGGGACCTGACTGTTGAGATATACTCTGCCCTTAGTGGCTTCCTTTTCTTTAAGCTCCTTGAAAACTGACCACCATACTTAAAGGCTCTGGGCAGGAGAGTGGAGGACTCCTCTGTGGGTAAACTGATTCACCAAAGAGAAAAACTATGAAGACAGAGTTAGACAGCCCACTATGAAACTGCGTATCCACACCAGCTCCCAGCATAGGTCAGACAACAGGCTTTACGTCAGAACTGCAGAGTCGATTCAATCCCATCATTGTTTCACTTAAAGAACCAAGGGTCGGATATTTGAGAGACAGCCCCAAACAGGGGTTTCCCAAGCTCAATACTGGAGATCTTTGTTTGGAGGCCATTGTGTGGATTGGAGGATGTTTAGTGACATCCCTGGCCTCTATGCACCAGATACCCTTAGCATAAAATCCCAGTTGTGATGATGTCTCCTGCAGTGCTCCCTGGGGACAAATTCTTTCTATTATGAACCACTACTCAAGTACTCAAGCACACACACACATAAATTTTTTTAAAGAAGGTAGAAAAAAGATTATGCATAAAATAGACAAAAAGAATAAGAAACATCTCTATAAGAGAAAATATTGTATTTATAAAAGAAGAGTAGAAGGTAATAGAAAAGAACCATCCCAGGCATGAAAAATCCTATTAGAAACCAAATACACATCAACAGGAAAAATATTACATAGAAAGGTTGGAAGATAAAGTCAAAGAAATTTTCTAGGAAAATAGAGCAAAAAGAAAGTCAAAGACATGTTACAGAAAAAAATAAAAGAATTTGATCATAATTTTGGAAGATCTAAGATCCAAATAATAGGTATCTCCAGAGAACAGAGGAGGTGGGGAAAAAGCAAGTTTCAAAAAGTAACTCAAGAAAAATGTTATAATTGAAGAATACAAGCTTTTAGATTCAAATGACCCATAAAGAATCCTATTTATGAAATTTCAGAATAGCTGGGACAACCAGTTCTAAATGCTTCCATAGAGAAAACATGTCATATGAAATAATGATTTATTTTTGTAAATTTTTATTAACATATTATACATATTAATGGGGTCCAGTGGTATTTCCCTATGTGCATATAATGTGCCCTAATCAATGCCAACCTTCCCTTTCCACCCTGACTCCCTACCAGTCTCTAGCAACTGCTCTTCTACTTTCAAATAAACTCTTTTTAGCTTGTGAACAACGTGTGGGGCTTTATCTGTGTCTGGTTCATCTCACTGAACATAGCACCTTCCGCTTCTATTTTTCTTCAGAAGATATGATCTTAATTTCCATTATGGATGTGTAATGCTTCATTGTGTATAATACTACATTTTACTCATCCAGTCATCAGCTGATGGGCACCTAGGCTAATTCTGTATCTTAGCTGTTGTAAATAGCGCCACAAGAAACACAATGTGCAGGTATCTCTGTGAATGCTGATTTCCTTTCCTTTGGATAGATGCCCGATAGTAGGCTTGTTAGACATATGGGACATCTATTTTCAGTCTTTTGAGGCGATCCCATTTGTCTATTTTTACTGTTTCTACTGTGCTGTGGAGTGTCCTATCCAGGAAGTCATTTTCAGGAACCTCAAATTATTCTCCGTAATGGCCACATGGGTTTATAGTGCCACCAACAGTGTATACAAGTTCATTTTACTCTACTGTTATGGTTTGTGTCTGGATGTCCCCCCAAAGCCACAGGCAGTCATGGGGCAGGCTTTTAGAGTTTATGATTGATTCATGGTCCAATGTTGGAATTGTGGATGTGAGTGCTCCACTTACCCTGGGGCAGGTAGTTTGCATATAATGTAAGGAAGGGAAAGAGGCTTGCTCTTTCAGCTGCCACTCCTCCCTCTTGCTCTTGTTGTTTTTGCTATCTTCTGCCACCATGAACGGTTGCCCTGTGCCATGTGCCACTCTGCCTTGGAGCCAGCTGAGTATGAACTGAAACCACCACAAACTGTGAGCTAAATAAACCTTTGCTTCCTTAATTTTGGGCGTCAGGTGTTTTGTCTCAGCAACAAGAGAAAAGTAACTGAGACATCTACTAAATCCTTGCTAGCATTTATTTTTTCATAGTAGCCATTACAACTGAGAGTTGGTACCTTATAGTTTTTATTACCCTCTTTTGATGCCTAATGATATTGAACATTTTTCATGCATTTGTTGGTCGTTTATGTTTACTCTTTGGAGAAGTATCCATTCAAGTCACTTGTTCACTGTTTAATTAGATTAATTATTAACTTTACATTTTTGAGTTCCTTATGCATTCTGGATATTAATGCTTTTGTCAGATGAATAGGTGGGTAATATTTTTCTCTCATTCTATAGGTTGTTTCTTCATTAATTGTTTTCTTAACCGGGCAGAAGCTTTTAGTATGAAGTGATCCCATTTGTTGATTTTGCTGTTTCTCCTATGCTCTGGTGTGTCCTATGCAGGAAGTCATTATTTATAAAAATGTCTTGAAGTGTTTCCTTGATGTTGTCTTCTAAGAGTTTCAGAATTTCAGACCTTACATTTAGGTCTTTGATCTATCTTGAGTTGATTTTTGTGCAGGATAAAAAATACAGAGGTTAAATACATGTGGATATGCAGTTTTATCAGCACATTTGTTGAAGAGGCTGCCATTTCCCCAATGTACATCTTTGGCACCTTTGTCAAGAGTGAGTTGGTTTGTCAAGAATTAGCTGGGTTTGGCACCTTTGTCAAAAATGAGATGTGTGGGTTTTTGTTCAGATCTCTATGTCTCTATCATACCCCATTAGTCAGTGTGTCTGTTTTAATGCCAATACATGCTCCTGTGGTTACTGTGGCCCCATCGAATGTCTTGAATCAGGTGGTGTGTTGCCAACATCTTTTTTCTTTTTCCTCAAGATTGCTTTGGCTATTCTGGGTCTTTTGTGATTCCATACAAGTTTTATGATTTTTTCTAGCTCCATGAAGAATATCATTGGTCTTTCTTTCTTTCTTTCTGTTGGTCTGTCTTTTTTTTTTTCTTTCTTTCTTTCTTCTCTATACTGGAGACTGAACCCAAGGCCTTTGCCGTGAGCCCTAGCACCTTTTAAATTTTCAGACTGAGGCAAGGTCTTGCTAAGTTATTAAGTTGTTCAGGATGGTTCCTAACTTACTGTCCTCCTGCCTCAGCCTTGCAGAGTTCTAGGATCAGAGCCATGCACCACCACACTCGGCTAGTTGTTGGTATTTTGTTGAGGATTACATTGAATCTGTAGATCAGTTTGGACAGTTTTAATTCTTCCAATCCAGGAATGTGGGAGGTCTTCCCATCTTTTTTACTTTTCTTTAATTTATTTCATCAGTGATTTATAAATTCTACTGTAAAGAACTTCTACTTCCCTGGCTGTTTGTTCTTGCATATTTTATTTATTTGTAGCTATTGTGAATGGGATTATGCCATGATTTCTTTCCCAGCAAATTTGTTACTGGTGTTAAGGAACTGATTTTTGCATGTCAATTTTGTATCCTTCTTGTTCACCAGATTCATTTGTCAATTTTAGTGATCTTTTAGTGCAATCTTTAGGCTTTTTCTAAATAGTACATTATCTATAAACACTGATAGCTTGGCTTCCTCCTTTCCTGTATGTATGTCATTTATTTCTCCAGCCTAATTGCTCTGGCTAAAACTTCAAGCACTATATTGAATAAGAGTAGTGAGTGTGGAAACCCTTGTCTTGTTCTTGATCTTAGAGGAAATGCTCTCGCTTTTCCCATTCAGCATGATTTAGGTTGTGGTTTTGTCTTATATAGTCTTGATTATTTTGAGGTATGATCTACATATACCAATTTATTCAGGGCTTTTTATCACGAAGCGCTGTTGAATTTTATCACATGCCTTTTCTGACATCTATTGAGATAATCACTTGATTTTGATCCTGTTGATATACTGTACCATGTTTACTGACTTGCATATTGCATTAGCTTCCCCTTGCTGTGTGAAAGTACCTGAGAGAATCAACTTAAGTAGGTAAAGGTCACTTTAATTCATGGTTCCAGAGGTCCCAGTCTGTCCTTGGTTGGCTTTGTTACTTTTGGACCTGTGGGACAGCAAAACATCAAAGTAATAAGCTCACAGAGGAGTAAAGCTCCTGATCATGTCAGTTGGGAAGTGAGGGGCCGGGTGGGCTGGGTCCCTACTTCCTTTCAAGACCAATGACCTTACTTCCTTCCTCTAGGCCCCACCCTCTACAGGTTCCAACACCTCCCAGGAGTGGCACAGGCTGGTGCCACAGGCTGCCTTTAGCATATTTGCCTTTGAGGAAACATTTAAGGTCCACATAGCAACATGTGTTGAAATATTTTTGCATCTCTGGGAAGAAACCAAGTTGAACCTGGTGAATGATTTTTTTGATGTGCTGTTGATCTGATTTGCTAAATATTTTGTTGAGAATGTTTACATCTCTGTTCACCAGGGCCTATAATTCTGTTTCTTTTAAATTGTTGTGTCCTTGTCTGGTTTTGGTAGCAGGATAATACTAGCCTCAGAGAATGAGTTTGGAAAGCCTCCCTCCCTTCAATTTTTTGGAATATTTTAAGAAAAATTTGCATTAGTTCTTTAAAAGTTAGGTGAAATTCAGTAGGTAAGCCACTGGTCCTGGGCTTTTCTGTTGGGATACTTCTTAATACTGATTCAATCTCAATACTTGTGATTGATCTATTCAGGCTTCTCATGTACTCAGAGTTCAATTCTGGTAGAGATGCGTTTCCAGAAATTTGTCTTTTTTAGGGCTCCCAGTTTGTTTGCATATAGTTTTTCATCTTGATCCCTACAATTCTTTGTATTTCTGTGGTATCAGTTCTAACATCTCCTTTTTAATCTCTGATTTTATTTTGGTCTTCTTTCTTTTTCTTCTTGGTTAGTATAGCTCAAGTTTGTTGACTTTATCTTCTCAGAAAACCAACTGTATTTCATTTGATCACTTTACTTCCCCCGCCCCTGGTGTCTGCTCTTCAGTTCTTCCTCAAGTCTCCTTCCCCATATCCAAATGTGTCCTTTTCTTTTGGATTCTCCAATTTATTACAGTATAAAATTTTGAAATATTTTCTATAGTCCTCTGGATTTTAATGATGTCTGTTGTGATACTGCCTTTTTCATTTCAAATTGTATCAATATGGGCCAGGGATATAGCTCAGTGGCACAAGTGCCTTCCTGGCAAGTGCAAAGTCCTGAGTTCGATTCTTGGTACCAAAAAAAAAATCATCACAGTCAAACTGTATCAATATGGATTTTTTTTCTTTTGGTGTGTTTGGAGAAGGACTTATTGATCTTATTTATCCTTCCTAAGAAGCAACTTTTTGATTCATTTATTCTTTTTTAGTGTCAATTTTATTGATTTCTTCTATGATCATCACCATAATTTGTTTCCTTCTGCAAATTTTGGGTGTGGATTTCTCTATTTTTCTTGTGATGTATCATTAGGTTATTTCTTCTCCAATGTAGGCTTTCACAGCTATAAATTCCCTACTTTCATTGTGCCCCACAGGTTTTGAAATAGTGTGTGCCATTGTCATTCCATGCTAGGAAATTTTAAATTACTCCTTTGATTTCTTCTGTGACCTACTGATTATTCAAGAATGTATTATTTTATCTCCATGTATTGGCATATTTTCTGTATTTTCTTTTATGATTGACTTCTAGTTTCATTTTGGTAGGATCTGATAAAGTGCAAGAGATTATTTCAGTTCTTTTGTATTTATTTAAGCATGATTTATAGCTAATCTGTGGCCTATTTTGGAGAAAGTCCTGCAGGATGCTGAGAAGAATGTATGTTTTGCTGTTGTTGAATGAAACACTTTGTAGACATCTGTTAAGTCCATTTGTTCAATGGTATGTTTCAACTCTAATATATCTTCGTTGATTTTTTGAGTGAGGCATTGAAGTTCCCCACTATGATTGTATAGATGTTCATCTGTCCTTGTGATGTCAAGTGGTTTTTGTTGTGTGAAATTGGGTGTGCCAGCATTTGATGCGTGTATATTTACAATGGTCATCTCCTTCTGTTCAACTGTTCCCTTTACCAGTAGGCAGTGATCTCCTTGTTTCTCTTTTGCTCAGGTTTGAAGCCTCCTCTACCTGAAATCAGCATAGCTACTCCTGCTTGCTTTGAGGCTCTGGTTGCATGAGTATCATCCTTTCAGTGTTAGTCTATGTGTCTCTTGCAGGCAACATATAGCTTGGTTTTCCATTTTGATCCAGTCTGCCAGTCTTTGGGTGTTATTATTGAAACATGTTTACTGATGCCTATCATTGTATTAGTTTTTCAGCACTGATTCATTTCTATTTTCATTTAACTACTCTCCTCCTTAAGGTGTTCTTTCCTTGGGGATCTTCATTGATATCTCTGTTTAGTATTCCTTTCAATATTTTCTGCAATGCTGCTTTGGCGGTCATGAATTTTTTTAAAGTCTGTTTTTTGGGGAAGGTTTTTATTTCTTGGTTCATTTTGAAGGATAATTTTGCAGAAGATAGCATCCTAGATTGGTGATTGTTTTCTTGTAGGGCTTGACACACTTTATTCCAAGCTCTCCTGGTGTTTAAGATTTGTATTGAGAAATATTCTATTATTCTGAAGGCTTGCCTTTATTTTATAAGTTGCTTGATGTATTTTTCTAATGACTTTTGGTATTCTCACTTTGCTTTGAATTCCTGGGATTTTGACTATGATGGAGAGAGTCTTTTTGGCTGCCTCTATTTGGGGTTCTAAATGTCTTATTACCAGATACTCAATTCAATTCTTAGATTTGGAGTTTTCTATAATGGTTTCAGTGCATAAATTGTTTATACCACTCGTTTCCTTCTGAAGCCCTTCCCTGACACCTATGATTATTAGGTTTGTTCTTTTAGAGTCTTCTAGCAGTGCCTGAACTGACCTCTTGCAGATTCTTGTTGTTTTTAGAGTATCATTAACTGATCTGTAGAATTCTTATCTTCAAGGCCTGATAGTCTCTTCTCTAGCTATTCATGTCCATTGCCATGGTTTTCAATTGTGTTTTTCATTTCCAGGATTTCTCCTTGATTACTTGGCATACTCTCTTTACTAAAGTTGCCATTCCTATCTAACATTATCATCTTTCATTCATTCATTCATTCATTCAACATTTATTTGTATCTTCTTTAAGCTCATCAGTGTATTAATTGAATCATTTGTTTATCTACACCTTTGACTTCATTGAACATCTCAGTTATTGCTTCCTGTGTCTACTGGTCTCTTCTTTGATCTCTTTGAACAGTTTTAAGTATTTGCTTTTTGTGCTCTTGGTCTGGAAGTTCCTCTCCTGTGCCTGTGAGAGTTAAGAATTTTGGGGACATGCTTAAGGAATTAAGAAATTTTGGAGGTATCTTGTTGCCTTGTTCTGTCCTATTACTAGTGTTTCTGTGTTGAGGGTTGCAGATGAGTTAGGGGGAGATAGATTGCTTTCATTATTGACCATGCACTTCCTGCGGTGTGACCTTGACTTTGGTTTGCTTTGATACTCACGCGCTGAGTCACCTGATTCGGTGTACTGTTAGTCCTGCTCAGGCTGCTCCTTGTGCTCCTCTGTAGATGAATGCTCTGCACCAGACATTCTCTCTGTGGCTTTTCTCTCTGGCTTTCTGCATCTCGTCTGTCTTCCTATTTATGCATTCCCCTCCAGCTTTCATTCTGACTGAATGCAGCAGCTTCTACCTGGTCTCTGCCTCTATGGATATATCAGTCGGTGCCCACTAGACGACTTGCTCCTAGAGGTGTTTCTTGGGGTGTCATTTTATTTTGCAGTGTTGGCTATATTTCCGTAGTGTAGTTTCCTTGTAGCTTCTTCGGCTGTGGTTAATGACTCTGGGTACGATATATACTCTGGCTGAGTTGGAGAGACCCTCTGTCAGCCAGACAAAAGTGGAGACGTTCTAGCCATTTGGGCAGGTGTGGTGCAGACTGTGAGTGTGGGGTGCTTTGGTGCCCGGTTCCTCCAGTGGGTCTCTGTTGAGTGATGTGGTTTTCTCAGGCACTGCTGATGAAATTGTGCTGCTAGCAAGGGCCTCTGGCACTAGTGGCCCCACAGTGGTGAGGGTCCTGACACAACGTCCTCCTACCAGGTGCAGAACAGGGAACAGCGGTGGCAGAAACCACAGTACCCACTTTGTGGTGCTCAGTGCCAGTCCTGACAGCAGAGGGCAGCACAGAGGGGGGGACCATATATGTGGCGTGGATGCAGGCTTGGTGATGCTCCTCTCTGCGGGTGGTTTCTCGGGCCTGGAGGCTGGATGGCAGTGGGCACTGAGTGAAGCTCCTCTTGGTCTCTTTGGCTCTGTGTGCACAGTGCTGCTGTGACACCGAGAGTCAGGGCTTCTTCTCCCCTTTCAGTCCTAGCACACACCCGGCACCAGGGTGGCAGCCAGAGCCAGAGTTGTTCAAGGCCCCCTAGCACACCACCGCTTATCAATACAAGTCAAGATTTACAGTAATGTGGAGCTTCTAGAAGCTGGAAGTCGGTGGGGAGCTGCTTCAGGGTCTTGAAGGAATCCCTAGAAACAAAAGTGCCTTTTCAAAGGAGGTCCAGAGCCACTACCCAGGAGGCAGGAAGGGCCCAGAAACACGCCGAGAGCTGAGGACGTGCACTGTGTGCTAGGTCATGTGCTGGGCACTTAGTATGTTCCAGCCTGGCCTGAAGACACCCTTGGTTCTGAGTTAGAATAGAGGAACTGCCATTCAGATGTTTTACCAACATGTAGGGCACTAACAATCATAATTTAGCAAAGCCAGACTTAAATCCCACAAAGTCTATTTGAAGTGCAGCTAATGAGGATTTGTATGAATGAGCAGGAGTTCAGGCTGACCCCCAACAGAAGGAGACAGTGGGGCCTTCCTGGCCCATACAGAGCGCTGAGAGAGGGTGTGGCTCCGCCCAGAAGTAAACGCACTTTATTCAAAAGCGAGAGACCATCTAACACCAGAAGTTCAGTATCCAGCTCTGATCTTGGAAAAGCTAAAGTATGTACCAAGCGTGACCAAAAGATAGTCTGAATAATTAAATTAAAAAATATTACAGTGAGAGACATAGTGCATTAGCCCCCCTAAAAATCTCCCCCACCTCGGGAACACACACAGCATCACGCATTCCACTCTCTGCCGCAGTTTTGTGAGGATCTTTGGTTGCACTGTTGCGGCTGCCACGCAGTGGACTCTGTATGTTTTTCTTTCAGGGTCATTTTGCCTTCAGGGAAGAGCCAGATTAGGGAGATAAGGTGACCTACATTGCTAGGAACTATGACAGCATTTACCCTGGGGAGGGGGCTGACAGAGCTGAGGCACACGGAGTGGGGCAGGGTGCCACAGACTTTGGGATATCCCCCAGCTCCCTCCGTGGAGTTATTCATTATGTATTCTCTCATGGTAGCTTGTTTTGCTTTTGCTCTAGCACATTGGAGCATTCTGCATCTATCATCTGTACCAGGAGTTTGTGTTCTGTGGTTCTGCCAGGTTCCGTTGTGAGTAAACCATAGTTACATACATCACGCTGGAAGGATGTTTGGGCTTCCTGCTAGGGATGCTGCTGTATGAATATCTGGATAGACGTAAGCCCCGCTCGTACGTGCTGGGAACAAGCCCCAGAATGAACCAACTCCCACACAGGCTCATGTTCCACCTTGGGGACACAGAAGGAGTGTCCCCTCCCCTCTGGATTCTTACCATCCAGCCTTTCCCCCTAGAGGAAGTCTCCACCTTATGAACATCTGAGCTGTAAATCTTCCCAGCTGTACTGTATGATTCACTTTGTCAGATACAGACAAATCTGACTCAGGAATAATTCTTCCGGAACAGAACTGGTTCATAAGTCAGGGACTTAACTGTACTTCCTTTAAACCATTCTGAAAACTGCCTGGTATATGTCTTTGAAGTTTTCATTTGCTTTTGTCTAACAGGAAATGACGATGAGTTTGAAATGTCTATGGGTTGGGTATTCCAGGCCTGTGCACATGGAGCACCATGTTGGGCATGCTGAGTGCTGTCTTAAAAGAGAAAGGTCTCTTTGTGACCATTCTCCTTTCAACTACTTGTATCTCAGATCTCTTCTCCCAGCCCCAAGTCTTCCTGTTCATTCTCTCGAAGGTCTCATTGGATGGAGATGCTCTTTTCATAAAGTCTAATATGTCATCCTTTAGATTGTGATAGTGCTTTGCCTATCCTGTCTGATAAATGCTTCTCCTTAAGATCGATGGGAGTATTTTTAACTAAAGAACAGCATGGGTGCAATGTTCAGGATGTTCTTAGGACCCTTGAAATGCTGAAATGGCAATGAACGTGGTTCTCCAGTTCCCCTCATCAGAGAGCTTCCCATCTCACCCCTCCAGGCCTGGTTCAGTTCCTCTCTGCCAAGAGATGCAACCTGGCTTCGCCCAACATTCACTGCAAGAACAGCCCAGAGGGGCGGATCTCATGTGCTGGCCTCTTCTTACAAGTGTAGGCTGAGCCGTGCTCCTTGGCAGTTGCCCCTCAGGGACATTCAACCCAACACACAGCACAGAAAGGAGACAAGGACCAAGGTCATTCACCAGATATATTTGAAGTCTAAGCTCTTTGAGCTGTACACGTGCACAAATGATTCAGTTGGTGGGAATCTTCCCCTTCCCCTCCACACGAAAATTTTTCAAACTTACAATAGTGCCAAAGAGCTTGTATCATGTGCAGCACAGAAATGCTGAGGCGATCGATGGTGACTTTCACAGTGCGAGGAGGTTCCACTGAGGCATGGCAAGGAGCCCTGCCCTTTCCTGCCGCTCCTCCGCCTCCCTGGACCCCAGCCCTGCTTGATCTGGGACAGGTGGATGGACGGGGACACGTGGCAGTGCAGGTTACTAAGGTTAACCACCAAGGTCACACACGCCACTGGGTTTGCACAATGACACAGGATGGTCACTTCAGCTTTTCCTAAGTTGCTGGCAATGTATGCTATGACTGTTTTGAAACACTTAGAATTCATTTCCAAATACCTCTCATCTGCATCCTGAAAATACGGGATAGCTTAAAAAGCCCAGTCCCCTAATGAGACAGTTCAGCTTCTTTTGCTTGCCTGTAGATTTTGGTTCCTCTGAAAAGCTAAGTCCCGCATTTCTCCACCAGGGGGAACCCTTTCTCCATTACTAAGTCTACTCCGTCCACCAAAATCCTAACCCTCCACTACAAAGGACTTACTAGCCACTCCTCAGATTTTATTTTTAAAAGGAGTCATTTCCCCCTATGGAAACTCAGGATCTTAGAAGTAATGCTCTCCTCGGTTTCCCCTGTACTGTGTGCAGTACTATATTGCTATATTCACAGTAGAACGGACTTTAATTTCTGAGTGATCAGAAGCTTTAAGTTTCTGATGAAACTAACATACACCTTAGTCAGAAACCACAACAATCCTTCCATCGGTTGGCTGTGTTATTGTTCTTGCCTGTGTGTCTGAGGCTTAGGTAATGAAAGTGCTTCCCCACTCCAGGATCGCCAGCATTTGCATCTAAGGGAATTCGTTAACTGTGCAGATGGAGCGGAAGGTGATGGTTCTATAGGTGTATCTTTTGTAATGCACTTTGGGCTAGAGAATAGAAAAACCACATGGGACGCAAACAAATGTTTTTGAGCATATAGGGCTTGCACAAGTAAGACTGGCAGACATATGCCATCTTTACCCACTTTCATATGCTCAGCTGCTGCTTCATTCTGGAAATTTAGCTCCATCCAAATTATCTACCACTGACACATCTTTATTTAAGAACAAGTGGCCTTGATAGCCAAGATGATGTTGGGCAGCCACTCACCTATCAGCACACGAGATGCTTTTGTGTCTTGTCAAAATTCAGCATTATCCATAATAGCGTGTAATAGTAATCAGATTATCTGCATTAGTATATGAACTCATTCATAAGCAATGCATATATTATGTTTTAAAGCAGCTAATGGTTGGAGAATCTCTAAATAAAAAACATCCAGATATTAAAAGCACAGCTGAAACATTTGTACAAATATACAAAGAGGGGAAAAAAAAACCCACAATTGTTCAGACACCGCGAGACTTTTATAATAAACAGGTTTGTCTGAAATCAGTCTCTATCACCCTGGACAAGCCTCCCCAAAGAGGTGGGAAAGTTCTGCATGGAAGAGGTGGTAGAGATCTGTGGAGGGATATCTTTGGGGCTCGACCTCAGTTTTGCCTCCAGGAATTTGGACAAAGCTATGAAGTATTGACTCAAAATTGTGACTCTGCCCAGACTTGTTGAGCTGGGCACTGCTGATCATTTTCCTAGTCTAGAGAGGACATGGCTGGGTGCTAACAATTCGTGAGTTAGAATATCCTCAAATTATGAAAATAAATGCTGGTGATCATGCATGTCCTGGGAATGTCGGGATGCAGAGAACTGAGTGAGACTGGATAGGGAACTCTCATGCAGTCAAAGTCAAGTTTACTTATGGTCCTATGTAAGTGACCAGGAAAAAAAAAATGACAAAAAAAAAAAAAAACCAACGTGTGCACATCAGGACAGGGACTGAAACAGCTCCCAAACAACACTGGTGCTATTTGTTACTGATGTCTCTGGCTTGGATCAACATGGGATAATGAAGATGTCGGCTGTGCTCATACTTTAATAAGAAAATACTTTTTTTTCCCCTAGGACTTTCTAAATGGTGGGTATAGTCATGGGTATGATATGATCACCTTTGCCTAGCCCTTTTGTCTGAGAGGCTTGATTTCAAGAACAGAATCTCAAACAACCACATACCCAGGGATTTAAAGGCAATTAACTTTTCTGACAAACAATGGGAGTGAGGGACCATGGTGAAGAAGAGACAGGTATTATCGTCAGGGTGGAGCAGTCAGCTCAGTTGGACACAGAGGGTGGCAGGCCGGGACGCCGAGTCTGGATGATCTTTGGCTTTGGGGAAGTCTTTGGCTCTTCCTCTTCCTCAATGTCACTATCACACACGTGCACTACGACACTTGGGGTGGACTCGGTTCCTGCGTGGAGCTCATACTTCTCTCCTGAAAAGCAAGAGACACAGGGGTGACAAACAGAAGGCGTTTCCAAACAGATTCTTTGGCAGGGTTTGTTCAGGAAGTGAGAAGAGTGTCTTATAGGGAGTCATGCATCCTAGGGTCTCAGATGGTGGGGTAGGGGGCACGGGATATGGTATGAAAACAACCTGTCATTGGCTCCTGAGGGAACAAGGCTTGGTCCACAGTGTGGCACTGTTGCCTGGCAACTGGATCAGGAGGGTGGCTCTAATGTCATCCCTGGATTAACCCATTAACAGAACCATAATCCATGGCGTGACTGGGAGGTGATGGAGATTTGGGTGGTATGGCCTGGTTGAACAGGATAGCTCATGAGTGAATGCTCTTTGGGATTTTTCTTGTCCCTGCCCCTTCCTCTCAGGTTCTTTCCATCTCCCTCTGCTTCCTCGGTGCCATGAGGGGAGCACTTTTCCTCCACCATGCCACGTCCTTCCACCATTTTGCTTCTGCCACCCTAACAGCAAGGAACCAGCTGGCCATGGACTGAAACCATGCACCAGAACAGACCGTCCCTCCCTCGCTTGCTTTGTCACAGCCACAGAAAGCTTTCTGAGGCAATGTCTCTCCTTCAGAAGTGGTGGGTCCCTCTCCCACCAGTTTGGGGACAGGAACTCTCAGGGTGCAAAGCACCATTCCCACCAAGTTAACACAGTCAGCTTGCTCTGTAGTAGGGGTATTTTACTGCCGTGATCCTATTAATGCTGACATTTCATTGTTCTATTTTGGGAAACTTTCTTACTATCAAAATCCACTAACGCCTAACAGCTGCTGAGAGCCTACAAAATGGAAAGAAATGACTTTGGTCTTGCTGGATTGAATTTTTCTTTTTTTGGCCCTTTTCCCCTCTGGGCTTCAGCTAATTCCTTCCCATGGAGAACTGACGTCAACATCGTCACCCTGAAAAGGGCCCAAGTGGGCTTAGCTGGGGACATGGAGCCAGTCAGGCCTTATTCACCAGGATGACATGGGTCCTGACTTGGTACAGTGACAACAGGGTCAGCATTCCTTTAAAGGACAATGCTCATCCATTACATGTCATCTCCTGTGTGTAGATCGAAACTGTCCTTTCCCCTGTTCAAGGCAAGGAGGCCAGGACAAAGCCATCAAAACTGTATGGATCAGGGCTTTCCATCCATCCACACTGAACAAATTCCTAATGAGCACAGGATAAGTCCTCTAGCACTGTCTGAGAAGTAAACTCTCATGCCAGGCTCTGGATGTACTGGAGGCTTGGCCACTGCTCAAAAGAGAAGCCAAAGCTTTGTGTCCCCTTCTCAAGTGGGTGGGAACTGGTTGGTGACATAGTCCCAATGCCTGCATGCATGGGGGAAGGTATGTGGGTGGTGGCTGCTTCCTGTGTCAGGGGAGGTCACTGCCAACCGCAGGGCTGCAGATGTGGTTCCAGTACAATCTCGAAGTGTGATGGCCACAGGCCCCAGGAGACCTCCATCATACCCCCTTGGCTGACAAGGGGCTCCCTGAATTGAGAAACTTATCCACTGGATTACAGTTTCTGAAACTCAGCATATTGCAGGGGGGCGGGGGAGAGTGTGAGGCAGAGCTGTGTGCACTGCTGCCGTTGTGACTCACTGTTGACAGGCTCAGCAAGAAACTTTTCTGATGGAAGAAGAAAAAATTTTCTGCAAACTTGAGTGCCCTCCAGGACAAGTTCTTTCACTGTTCTGCTGAGGAAACCACAGCATCCCTGCTGGAGGTTTTCCAGGCACAGCAAAGCCCAGCTGGTGCAAGATGCTGTAGTCCTCAGCACCAGGGCTTTTCCAGCAAGGTCCTCACCCCTAAGAGGGGCTCCTCCCACGCCACTGTCACCTGCATCCTGATTTACACACATCTCCATGCCAGTTTCCTGCACTTTCCAGACTCACATTCCTCTCCCTTTTTTTTTTTTTTTTTTTTTTGAGACAGGGTATCACTATGTAGCCCAGGCTGGCCTCGAACTCACAGCAATCTTCCTATCTCAGCCTCTTGAGTGCCAGGATGACAGGCATGCACCACCACACCCCGCCAGGCTCACATTCCTAAAGCAGAAGTACAAGGTGTGTGTTTAAATAAAAAATGTATCACAGTAAAAGCCCTATTGCCATGAATCCACTCATCCTCCCACACACATACACTCTGAACATGCTCATCCTGTTGCTCTCGCCACTTCCTAAAGTATGGAAGTCCTCTTCCCTGAGTGTCTTTAGTTGAACTGTCATGGCTGCCTCAATGACCTGAACTGACTCAAAACATTGACCTGTCACAGTCATGTTGACTTTGGTAAGAGCCAGAAGTTTGGCACAGTGTCAGATCTGGTAGATAGGTGGATGGAGACACACCATCGTGTTCTTAAGAGGCTGTTTGGGTGGCTCTCGGCAGCAGCATTAGCTGTGTGTTTTGCTCCCCTGTGGTAGACTGTCAGGGAAGAGCACCTCCAGAACTGCTTCGGAAAGCAGCAAGAATGATGGGATAAGTGCAGTTGAAGTGAGTAGTAGGAGTGTTTGGAGGGTTTAGTGGCAACATATCTTTGGCTGTAATGCATTTTTTGAAATACAAATATTTGCTGTAATGTTTGGTCACCTTTGTATATAGTTGCTTTGTTGTTCCACACTCATCAAGAGGAGGATTCCTCCATGAGAGAGAGCCAAGGGGTGGAGACTGCAGGGAGGCCTCTACGTGCAAGCTCAGGTCAGGCATCCCTTTTGGGATGGGGCCTGTCAGTCTTTCCTTTCCCCATGTTACGGGCCTGGCTCAGGCAACAGTCATGGGGACACACAGGCCACAGTGATCCTATGTAAAGTACTTATTTGGGGGTGGTACAATTTGCTATTCATCTCTCTCCCTCTTCTGTGGATCTTTTCAAATATTCCACCATGTGGACATTTTGCCTATGAATTAAGGAAATAATTTATATTGCCACTCTGTGGTGATTGAAGATGAACTGTAGAATATATGCTGGATGAAAAGCTCCTTAAAATATTTTTTTGGGGGGAAATTCTTCGAAAGGAAATGGGAAACCAGGAATCTGTGTCCCGGGACCAAGAACCCGAGTGCTTTGGGTGGAGAACAGCACACAGAGGCAAGCTAGCTGACAAGGTAGATTCCAGGGGACTCATGCTTCCCTGTGGCCAGGACAGTGCAGAGATTGCTGAACGAGAACGGAGACTTGATGCAATATTCATCCCACATGCACCGAAAATACGGGTGCTCATCTATATTTTAAAAACTGATTTTTTCTTCTACCTCTGAATCAGAGCCTGGAATAGAAAATGTTCCTTCCTTGTAAGTTACATTAATTAATGAAATGTGTTTTCCATTTGTGGGAAAAGCAACGTGTACCAAGCGTAACACCAGTGAAATTGCTCACTATGGCGTGTCTGGATGGAGCAGAATTTGGAAAAGGTCTAAATATAGAAGACATACACAAACTTGAAACTTGAGCATCGTTTTAAACCCTCCTCTGCAGTTAACTAAAATTGATCTCTGCTCTAACAAGAGCTAAAAATAGCAGAGAGGGAAAAAGGAGAGACAATGACTTCTCACACAGCTCGCCGCAGGCATTTGCTGTGACAATGGGTTTGAACTTCTAGGCTGTCAGGCAGCAGAACAAAGCCTGGCACTTTGCAAGCAACCTCTGATGTGGTGCAGCTTTTCGAGGCTGGCATCTCTACACTGCTGCCATTTTTGCTGATGGGTGTGGATAAGCTCTTCTGCTGGGCTATTTTTTTTTTTTCCTATTTTGTTTCACATCAAAAAAGAACATGGCATTGCATGGAACATCGACTGCTTCTGGAACTAGAATAGATGTTATCAGATAAATACTCAATTCATCGTCTGCCTCAAAGTCAGAGATCTTGGTTGATTTAGGTCCCTGGGAAGCGAGGAGGTGTACAGATCACCCAGGGAGAGGGGGGAGACCCGGAGAAATGTGTGAAGCCTCTATCTCCTAGCAACTGTTTCTTAAACAGAACAGAAGGTGGCACGCTCCGATCTACAGGTGCTGCTGGCCAGCAGAGGAGTGCAAGTGCCATGCTCTAAAATTAGAGGGGTGGGGTATGGTTAGGGGGGCTGATGGCAAAACCAAATGCAGAGGAACAGACGTGTGTAAGTTCTGTATTTTTAAAATCTCCACTCACAGTAACCTGTGAAAATTTCTTTTGGACAAATTATTTTACTGTTTGAGAGGTCTTCTGGCTTCTTAAACTTTTCTGGATCAACTCTTCGTGCTTCTTGGCAGTGACAGAGGGACATAGTTTAACACCCCTTCCCCCTTGTGGTGGTGCAATCCTAGGCAGGTGGTCAAATCCCCCTGTGTCTTACCTTTCCAGCTATGGCAAGATAACAATAACAATACCTGTGGTCTGCAAGCGTTGAAAGAGGGGACAGAATGAGGAGTTAGAATGGTGCCTGATGTATCATAAACCCTGTGTATAAGCGTTGGTCACAGTTTTATTTTTTTCTAATTTATCTATTTTCCTTTCTGGATTAGAAATGAAATGCACAATGATTCATCATGTTTCAGGGCTGGGATATGGCTCAGCATAGAGCACTTGCCTAACAGGCATAAAGCTCTGGGTCCATCCCCACCACTGTTAAAAAAAAAAAAGTTTGATACTGTGCCTCTCGTGATTTCCAGATTCTGAACTAACTCCCACTATAGTGCTAGAAATAAAACAGAGCTAGAAAAAAACTTCTCAAATGGGATTGGTCCTTGTTGCTAGTTAGGTTTCTCCAAGGACCTTGGTAGTTTTCCCGCTGACCTCTCCGTCTATGCAAGAGGGTCACCAGCATCCCTTTTGTGAAGAACGGGCACACAGTTTTGTCCCTGGAGGGTCTCAGCCAGGCCTGTTCCCCAGCCTCCCTGCCGTCCACCCAGCATGGTCCTGATTCCTCCACAGGCAGCGGGTCATAGTAAAGCTCCCACTGCTATTGGGTTGGCCAAGGTGACTCTAGCCTGAGCCCCACCCCCGGATGTTCTCTCCACACTGTTCTTCCTGTGGACTGACCTGTCCCAGCAGCCTTAGATTTCCGATCCCTCATCGCTCTGGTCCTCGATCAATCACATGAGCTGCTTTTCTTTGCACCTGAGCTTCTGGGATTGAAGCAGCCATCCCTTAACATGAAATGAGTTATGATTTCTTACTGAAATGATTCTGCCAAGGGATTAAGAATGACTTTCACTAAATCTTTTTAAAATGGAAATGCTGGAAGTCCCTTCATTATTGAAAACATTGATTTAGTGCTGCTTGACTCAAGTCTGGCTCAAGCCATAGGAAGCAACAATGTGCTAGAGGAGACAGGGTCTCTAAACAGGCTAACAGCTCTTCTACTCACTTATGGATTTGTTTATTCTCCCCACTATTTACTGAGCATCAACGATGTGACAGTGGCTATCAGGAGCTAAGGATGCAAAACTACAGTGTACATCTTCCCCTCAAAGTAGGGGAGGTGGGAAGCTGAACAGGAAATTACTCTCAGGGGGAGAGAGAATGTAGGCAAAGACCTATAGGAAACTCTGGAGGAGCTTGTGGCTTTGGCACCTGGTCAGGGAGACTCAGAGACATGGGTGGGAGGATTTGGGGTACAGCTTCTGCTCCGTCCTTGTTGCAGCTGAAACAGCCCCTGCTGTGGTTTGAGTGTGTTCACTGGGGGACCCTTAATTCCCACCGCGGCAGTGTTGGGAGGCCCTGCATTCTCAGGAGTGGGTTAATGCCTCTCTCACGGGAGTAGGTTCTCATTCTCATGCGACTGCATTCACTAGCACAAGAGCAACTTGTCATAAAGCAAGGCCACTCCCTGTCCCCAGGTCCTCTCTCTTGCACACATGCCCAGCAGAACCGGCATCCTGCTCTTAGACTACCCACTCTCCAGGACCATAAGCCAAGTTACCCCCTTCCCTACAAATCACCCTGTCCACAGAAAATGGACCTTGGCAACCTCCAGTGGAACCTCTGTGACATGTACAACTCAATTATTGGCTATGAATCATTTGTCCATGTGGCATCAGGAAGCAAAAAGAAACAGCTTCAAACTGCTCACAAGGAGAGGAGCAAAAGATAATCCCCAAATGCCTCCAAGTCCCATCTGTCCATGGACACATCAGGCACCCTTGAAAAGCAGGACACCCCTGCTTCACGCTCTCACACAGCAGTGCACATCTCCATCTGCACGCCCTGGACACTGGGCCAGACTTTCCGGGAGCCCAGGGTGGGGGTAGAGAAAATTGCCAATGCATGGGGAGGACAAATGTGCTACTGTGACAGGGCAGAACAGGCCTAAGGCAGCCAGCATCTGGCCCATCTCTCCCTGGATTTAGAAGAGCCAGGATCTGGAATTGGCCTGTCACCAGCCAGCTGTGTCACCTTGGGGAAATCCAGCCACCTTTCTCCAGCTTAGTCCCTGGATCTACGCACAGGGATAATGAGCTCCTGGCTCAGTGCTTGGTGCACCCTGGGGGAGCCCCACATGGCAGGTGGACATCTGCTATGATAAAGGAAGCTGAAGGGCACAGGCAGGACAAAAGCTTGCACCTGCGCACCAGGGCCTGGAGACTCAGATGTAGAAAAAACCACCCTTTCCTGCCTTTGAGACCATTGCCTTCTTCCTCCTTCTTCTGTGCCAGGCCTGCTCCAGTGGGTAGAGCAGAGGACAGCAGGGCTCTGAGGGTCAGCAGGTTGGACTCAGCCTGGGCCTCTTTTTAAATAATGAGGTCCCGCTGTGTCATGAGTGAGTTATCTTCTGGCTCTTGGAACTCAGTTTCCCACCCTGTAAAATGCAAGTCAGCCCATTGACTGTAGCCTTAGGGGTTCTGTGAGCAGTTCCATTTGCTGACAGTCAAAACAGCTCTGCCAAATGCTCCAAGGTATCCCTCTTACTGTCTGTGCAGGGGAGTCACACTGCAGTCCCAAGGAACTGGGCTCTGATCAGTGCACTGGATGAGACGTGGCTGTCTGCTACCAAAGTGGCTTCCCAGGCTTAGCTTGAGAGAATCCCAACAGGTCCTCTCTGAACAGGGAGTGCGCCAGTTTAGGCTTCCAGGAAGTCCTGTTTCACAAACCCCGCCCTCATGTTACATCACTTCCTTCCCTGATTCCGCTCAGACTGACGCTTTGTTCTTTGCATGTGAGACCTGGAGCCATTTCCAAGGGCCCAGGAGCAAAGTGGCTCCCTGGTGACTACAAGGAAACCCCAGGAGCTTGCTCTAGAGGACGCTTGTAATTTAATGTCAGTGATAGCTGCAGTTCTCTTGCAGGGAGGGCTTATGATCAGACCAGCCTCATGTTTATCTGAGGAACCGGTAGGGTTGAAGCACTTCCTTCCTGGTTTGCTCAGAAGTCTCCCGGTTTTACCCCTGACCATCCCACCTCCCAGGGACCCCTCCATCCTCAATGAACTGGGTTTGAAAATATTGTTCACAAGAATCAGCACATGGGAACATGCAAACTACAGATTTTTGAGGTGGTTCTGGTTCAAACGTTTTCCTGACCACACTGTGAAATACAGGTGTGAACTTACTGGAAGTTTATTCTTTCTGGAATCTCACATTGGGCTCCCAAACTGGTTCTTGAAAATGCCGATGCCTAAGCTTTACTCCAGATCAGTTATATTAGAATCTCTTGGGGTAGGCGTAGCGCATTGAAATTGTATTTTAAGGCTCTTTTTCTCTTTGGCAGAAACCTCAGTAGACAGAGTTGACTTCTCGCCATTTCATTGGTACCTCGGTTCACAGACGCTTTTGTTTGCAAACAATTCACTTTGCAATAAAAGCATCTGGCAAAATTTTGTTCTTGTAAATTCTATATCAGGTGACAAACATAAATGTGAACATCTTTCCCAAAATTGTGGAACAAATTAAGATCGTGAACCGAGACACCACTATATTTATCCTGGGCTCCACAGTACTGAGGACTTTAGCTGACCCTAGGTTCAGCGCCCCCTAAGTCCCCACCCTTTTTCCTCCTGCATAACATAGGAAAAATAATTCCGAACACAAAGTGATATCATCTACTGAAATTGAAGGCAATTATCATTCTAGACATAAAACCTAAAGAACTATTTGGGCAAGTACATGGGGAGATACACATGAGAATGTTAATGGTATCTTTCCTGGCAACAGAAAAATCCTAGAAATAAAGTGCAGAGGTATGCTCATCTACTGGAATACTATACTGTAGTGAAAATGACTGACTCAGAGGTACAGACACCAACACTGGCACAAAGTGACCACAGGACTTTTCTTAAGTTATAGGCAACTGACCAATTTCTTGGGGACTTTTTCAGGCAGATTGTCTTGGGGTGGCAGGTTCCTGGGTGTACTCTTGATACCTCTGGCAGCAATAAGACAAGGCTGCCCAGCAGAGCAGCCACCTGCCAGCCATTCCAGCCCATCCTACCTGTTCTGAGAAAGGAACTTCCTCATGGGACACAGAAATCCCAGAAGAATTAGGGAGCAGTGTCATATCTTCAGACATCTGCACTACAACCCAGAAGCCACATAGTCTGAAGTCATTCTGGTACTATTCCCGCACTGCTCTTAAGCAGGCGCAACGCTGGATGCTAAATTCTCATCCGTCCTCCCTGCACCGTGCACACAGAGCCATACACCCACTAGAAACCCAGATTTTCCCACAAACCCGCTTTCCAGGTGGTGACTCTAGTCTGGCTTCTGTAGGCCGCCAACAGCTCACCTGGCCCTAGTTTGGCCACGGCGTAGAGGAGGTCGTAGTTGAGCACGGGCGTGGCATCGCTGATGGGCTGCCAGCCCACGGGTGGTGAGGACGGGGGTGAGATGAGGAACTGCTTGGCGGGCTGGGGCGGTGCCAGGTGCAGCTTGTCTCCGTCTGTCTCTGGGGTCTGGACCTGCAACAGTCAGGATGAGATGTGGGGTCCCTGTGGTTTTCGACACAGCATGCTGGTACTGAGAGTGCACCCAGGGACAGAGGAACCCATGGAAGAGTGTGTGGTGATCATTACCGCTTACTCACACCATGCCCCAGCTGTATCTCTCACTCATCAGAACCCTGGATGCCATTAGCATCTCCTGGACCACCTCCTGGAAGTTCTGATGCAGGAGGCCCAGGTGAAACGCAGGCTTCCTGGGAATCTGCATTTCTAACAAGTTATTGAGTCCACAGGTTCTGCACCTGGGCCACTCTTATCACAAACCAGCCAAATTGATAAGCCTTTCTTCTGTTGTGTCTTCCCCTCTGTCTCTTTTTCCTTTCTCCCTCCCTCCTTGACTTCCTTCTTACTAGGATAAAACTCACATCACATGAAATTAACCATGTTAAAGTCAACAATCCAGTGAAATTCCCAAAGTCTTTCAACTACAAGTTCCAAGACTTATTTTATCACCCCAAGCACAAGACTGGACCCATGATTAAACAGCCACCACCATCTGGCTCCCGCTGGTCCCTGCCACCCCAGGCTGCTTTGTGTCTCTGTGAATTCACTGACATTTCATTCACGTGGAATCAGAACATATGACTGTCTGGGACTGGCTTCTTTCACTTGTTATAAGGCTCACCATGCAGTTTCATGTGTCCACAAGCATTTTCTTTCTTTTCATGGCTGAATAGGATTCTACTGCCTGAGCATATTGCAATTTGTCCATTTGGTGGGCATTTGGTGTTTTTAGCTTTTGTCCTTTGTGAGTAGTGTGGCCATGGATATAAATGCTTGGTGACCACTCTAAGGCAAGAATAGGTTCACTGGGGCTGGTGTTGATCTCTAGTTTTCAAGGGTGATTATTTTTCAGCCTTATTAGGTAGGAACAGGGGATTAGATATTATATATGTGTGTAAAGATATTATATATGCATATATATTAAATTTTTATGTATGTATATATGTATGTGTTTTTAGTACCTAAAAGTAGAATTACTAAAAAAAAAAGTAGGGTGGAAAGATTACTTTTGGTAAAGAACTACCTTACCTGGGCAAAGTAGAGTTTTAACTTTTTCCCTCTGAACTGGGTTTCATGAAGTTCTATCCTGGCGCGAGCTGCAGGTTTAGGGTTGCTGAAGTTTATCCGGACGCGTCGGAAGCTCTTAAACAGCTGGAACGTCACACAGTCATCGTAAGTCCGGAACAGCCCTTCAAATTTTTCCTGATAAATGAAACACAGGGGAAATCCATTGGCCACGCATATCATACAATGCCAGATCTTACAAAAACAAGGGACTAAGTAGGCAGTCTGCAAGAAAAAGTTAAAATAGATCACCAGTTCATCTGCTGGGCTGGTGCCAGGTGCTAAAATGCCAGTGAACTCAGCTGAAATTTGCAACCTGGATTGAGGGGTCTATAGTGACTAGGGCTCAGCATGTATGAAACAACTGGAAAATTGTGCAAAACTATGTGTGTGTGTGTGTGTGTGTGTGTGTGCACATTCTGAATATTAAATTACATGGTAAGTATCATCACTGATTATCAATCTTGGGGCATTTTCTTGGTGAAAGGTGTGAGATGCCCACACCACTCCAACCCCTCTACTTCCATGTGGTTAGTGCTGTTCAACGAAATGTATGCAGAAGTCAGGAATAAGCTTTCAAGTGACACTTCAGTGCCTTCCTCTAAAAAGGCCTCGTATTCCAGGTGAGCAAACTGAGCCTCTCCCAAGGCACAGTCATCCCAATAGGACTCTCCTCATCTGGGGCCGCTGAACAGCTCCATGGAGCAGAAACAGCTTTTTCCACGTTTCTACCCTGTCCAAAGCAAATTTGGTCTTGGCAAGGGAGAGGGCCCTCAATTATATTAAAACATTGAGATTTTATGATTTTATTTCTCCAGCAGAGCCAAGCCTATCAGAAAACAAAGCAGTAATTGAAACATTTTGATTCGATGCACAATTTTAATTCAGTTGGAAAAAAAAAAAGAAAAACCTATTTATTAAATGCTCACTTGGAACAAGGCCTGGTCTCTCTCTAGACTCCAGGGGGCCACAGAGACACAGATCATATGTTCTGATCTTCAGCAAGCTAATAATTTTGCATGAGAGGCAGACACAAGCAAGAGAAGACCCAGAAGACTGAGAAAAACATAAGAGAATCTGAGAAGCAAAAATCATGTATATTAACCCCTTCTCTCTGGTTACTTTTATCCTGTAAATAATTCCTATTATAAGTAAGAAAACCAGCGCATATTAAGCTACTGTGTGTTCTCTATACAGAAACTGACACTAAGGAAATAACTTCTGTTAAAAAAAACTGCACCCACTTCTTTTATTTCACCAGGTCCTTTGTCATATGAGTGAACCCAGGTGGGAAGGGTGGTGTTTGAATGATGAGTAGCATAAATCCATAGAGTAGACCTTGAAATTACCCTAAGAGATGGTAAATTCAACCTTTCCCTCCTCATCGCCACCACTTTACCAATTGGGATCCTGAGATCTAAAGACAGAAGGAGAGACCCGCCCAAGCATCAGCAAACCATCCATCAGTGACAGAGCCATGGCCAACAAAGTCCTGTGGCCCTGACCATAAAGAATCATACTGCTAGACTGACAGGAAGAGTAGGTCATGTTCATAAGAGCAGGACATGGATAACTACAAACTGACCAAGGCTAGTGTGTGACCACATGTGGCAGGATCAACACAGGACAGGGTTGAGAATCCCTGACTTCTGAGGCTGCGTGGGAAGAGGGTCACAGGTGGTACGAGGCTTCCTGCCTCTCAGGCACCCAGGTGAGCTTGTCTTAGACACTCGCCTCTATCTGTGGGATCTTTTCTGGAACCCACAAGGCCGTGGGCCTGGTCTGTCACCCCAGTTCTGACTTCCATGTCTGTGCACGCTCTTCTCTTTTATACCAGTATAAAAACTGCCCAAGTAACTAAAGCTTTTGTTTCATTATACTTGAGAGATTTGAGGAGTTCCTTCTCCTCTGTTCTTTTCCCTATCAGGAACAAAACAAAGATCTTGTCTTAAGCAGGACAGTTTTTTGTCATCTCTCAAGCCTTAGGATCAGCCACCTCCCAGGCCTGCAGCTTCAGCTATCACTCCAAGGGGGCTCATTAAGGAATTAATTGCTGCAAGCCTGCGTTTTCCTGAGCAGGAATCCTGATGATTAAATGCTCTGTTTCTCTGCAGTGAAGAGTGCTCTGAGCTGCTCAAATCCCAGCTACTGGTTTGATTAACTTGGGGAGTTTTCAGGAAGGGGGGGAATTAGAACATTAACAGGTCTTGCTCTATGTCATATCAAGTGTGTTGCAGGAGAAGGTCTTTGGGTCTCTGAGGCCAGTGTGTCTTCCAGTTCTGTTCAGGGTCTCCACCTCCTAATCGCCTCTGCAAGGCCTGGGAGCTGTGCTGTTTTCCTCTGAGTCTGCCCTTCTCCTTTTTAGTCTGTGTTTCTCTTTTATACCTCCCCTCTCATTAGAGCAGTTACTCCTGAAAACTTGCGTTAGGAGAAAGGGACTGAGGCACCCAGGCTTAGGCTTTGGGTAAATGGCCCATGTGAGCCCCTGTAGCACATCAGCAAGTGGTCACAGCTGTTTTTCCCACTGACCCTCAACAGAGAGCTCCAGGCAACTTCTACTGCAAAGTTGGCCATGGACCTAAAATTCTGTTATCCTTTTTGGCTTAGGCTCAGGCCAATGAACAAAAAAGAACTCCAGTCTCCAACCTCGGGAGCATCCCAGGGGCTGGGTTGTCTATAATGGGGCTTAATGTCTACAATGGTAATAATAAACAGTTCACAGCTACCTGGCAGGCACTATCTGTACAAGTCTTATGGGAACTTGCGGTTGTAGCAGGTGACAGCTGGCCAAGAACAGGGTACTTGCTGGCCATTTCTATTAGTGACATGACAAACATTTCATTTGCTCAGGCAACAGGATAGAAGATGAAATTGGCTAAAGGAAGATCCAGCTCAATGAGGCACCAGATGTTCCCTTAGGGACACAGTACGGGGCTCTGTGAGCGCCGGCACAGCAGGGCTGTGGGCTGATGCCCAGGTCCTGTGAGGCACACAGGCAAATGTTGTCCTCTGTCCGCCAGTTGTCTCCAGCATAAAGTCCTAATTTCCTCCCTCACAGCCATAACGCTCTACAGCAGCCATCTCAAGCCCTTCGTTTTGGGACCTCTTGACACTCTGAAAACTTAGAGCCAGTTGAACTAAAGAACCTAAGAGAACTAAGAACCTAAAATTAGAGCCTAAAGAACTGTTATCATGTGGGTTTCACCTGTCAATACTTAGCACATAGAAATTAAAACTGAGAATCTAAAAGATATTTATTTATACCTTTATTTGAAAGGAGTAATAATAAACCCATCATATTAACACAACCCTTTTATGAGCAGGTACTGTTTTCTAAAACATGAAAAAACAGGTTCTCGAGAGGATAGGCTTCACTTTGCATCTTTGGAGCTCTTTGTAACCTGTAACTTCATGGAAGACACTGGGAATTATGTATCTGCTTCTGCATCCGGGATCTTGCCCTGTCTGGTTTTGACTCCAGGGTGTGAAACAAAGCCAGACTCACCCAGACCTGTGCTTGAAGACACAGAGTATGTTACTAGCCTTGCAAATGACTGAATATTCTTCCCCAGAACTTCAAAGCGTGATAAGTGGTAGTTTCTTACAGTGAACTGTAATGTCGAACCTGAAGCCATAATCAAGTAACATTTTTTATTATGTGAAGATCCAGTTATCTTGTAACAGTGTACTTTGGTCGCTTGGAAAACATTGGTTCTCTGATTTATGTAGGTATCCCAAATGCATCAGTTTCATTACACGAATGTAAAAATCCCCATACTATTAATGTTCTTACCTATCTCATCAAAAATTCTTTAGGCATCAGAAGAGCTGTTGGCCTCACAATGGTGTTCACAAAGTGTCCAGAATTCTGTTTTTCCTGAAAGCTCATTGTTTATCACTGGCAAGGGGCCCAATCAGTATTGTCTGTAAAGTAGCAGATTCACCTCGTCCCTGCCAGCTACCTGTCTGCGTACCTGTCGCCTCCAGTTGAGTGCATTGTTCCATGGGGAGAGGTGGCAGGCAGGTGCTTGTAACAGGTGAAGGTGTTGTTTGTTTTTTAAGGTGTTGCTTTTCTGAGTCAAACAGCGGACTGGGGTTGCTATGGGGGAGCTTTCTGGACACTTCACACTATCAAGTGTGACCGAGGTGTGTGTTCAGGATACAGAGGTGAGAAAGCTAATAACTTTTCTATGTATCAAAGTCGTAAACTGGAATTTCCCTTCTTTTTTCCCTATTTTGTTTAAACTGTGCGGGCTGTGAGGGTTAAGGACATTCCTGGTACAGTTCAGCGCCGCCTCATGACACATGCTTTATTACCAAGGGGGTAAATGTCAACAAAGCCAAAGAGGCAAATGATGTTTTAGGATTGTTAGGAAAACAGTCTTGGCATAACGGGAAAGGTCTTGAGACACCCAATAAGCAGCAGACATTGAGAGCCGTCTACACAGTATAACCTCAGAAAAAGGTGGGATCCAGTTGGCCCGGGGCAAAGACAGGAGGTTTAGTGGAAACTTTCAGGATAAAACAAGATGGTCAAGAACAGCCGCACTCCAGAAGTGTGAGGAAAGCTGCTGGGAGGTCCAGCAGTAGGGAGTGGAGAGAACACTATCCCCTTGCAGAGGGACAGTGACCATGCACAGGGCATTTTTCATTCTAAGGCGGTCTCCGTTTCCCTGATTATACTGAGACATCACCTATGCATATGTCTCAAAACATCTAAAGAAACACAAAACCAGACCCCCTCCCAAATAAAAAAATCTGTCTTTGAACAGAGGTGAAGACAAGCATCACAGAACCAGGGAGACAAGGCACTTGAGCCTGCGGTTTGAGTCTACGTGTCACACTGATGGTGGAGTGTCCCGCTCCCCTAAACTGCCTTGTAAGCACAGGAGTTGGAGCCACAGGAGGAAGAGTAGGAAGGGACCTGCCTGGGACCACAGGGAGACTTCAGACAGGTCGCTGTAGGCAGCAGGCCCAGATGTATATATTTGTTACTGCAGTGTCACCTCCCAAACAGGTTATTTTAGGAGTTAAGGAAGAAGGAATGACCTTGTTGCACACTGACCAGTGCTATTAAACACAGCATCCTAGGGAATGTAAAACAGGGGATTTGCAGATGTATGTTCCTTGTGACACTGGTTTTTGTAGCAAGAAGCATCACTGAATACATCTTGTTTGAATCCTAAGCTATGAGTCAGGGGTGAAGGTATGGATGGGGCCAAGTGCTGGTCACCTCTGAGATTTGCTGAGGAAAGGACTTCTTTCAGAAATGCCACGCCTTCTCCTCCCCTCACTGAAAGTGGCACGTGATGAACTTTAAAGCCAAGCCTGGGGTCACCCTCCTCCAGATGGAGGTGACGCTTCTGTTTTAACACCAGGCTGCCAATAATTGAGAAGGACACTTTCAGGAAGTTTACTGTGAAATTACGGGGCTAACTGTGAAGTAGGTTCCACATCACGTCCTTCTGAAGACAGGCAATTTAAAATTTAATCCATTCCTTTCCCCACTTGGCATCTGATCAAACTCAGCTTTTCAAAGGCAGCATGGTGTCCTTTTGCTTATTTTTCTGGTGAATTGAAATGGCATTTTCATTCTTTTAAGAGGCAGACAGAAGCAATTTTTATAACTCAATCATTAACTCTAAAAAGAAAGTACACAGGTTTTACGCTGCTGATGGTATGTGTGTGTGTGTGTGTGCACACGCAAGCATGCACACAGATGGAACCCAGGGCTTCACACATGCCAGGTAAGAGCTCCACTACTGAAGCACATTCCCAAGCCCTCCTGTGGATCTTTCAGCTACACTTTGCCTCCTCTTCCTCTTCTCTTTTTATTTAGATCTTTTCTCCATTCTTCCTTATGACATAGAAAGAGTGTACATTAATGATAAAACCATACAGAAGATTTTATCTTTTGTTTGTTTGTTTCGGTACCAGGAATCAAACTCAGGACCTTACACTTAACCAGGCAGGCACTTGTGCTGCTGAGCTATATCCTTGGCCCCAGAAAATTCAATTTCTCATGTTTAAATTCTTTGAGACTGGAGGAGACCTAGAGAAACAGTTGGCTTGAACCTCCCACCCCGACCCACGTTAGGGTACAAAGTACCCCCAGAAAGCCTTTCCCACCTGCAATGTGACGTCCCCACCTGTCAAGGGCAAAGTGAGTAGATGACCTGGAATCTAACTGATGCTACAGCTGTAGCTGACACTGGCCATGACCTTGCACAGTGGCTGCATTTCCACTTGGGCACTTGTGAGATGGCAAACAAGGGCCTGAATAGGTAGGTTGAATATTAGTGTTTTCTAGGTGCCGGGTCCTAAGCCCCTGATATGTTCTAACCATTCATTCTCACAGGAAACAGAAGAAGCCGAGGAAAAAATGGGTTGGGAGAGATCTGACAGTGTCCAAGGTGTGCAGCCAGTCAGAGATGACTGCAGAGTGCATCCCAGAAATTCTGGCACCTGGAGTTACAGTCTTCATGCCAGGCCACACCTCCAGTGGAAGAAATAAGAAAAGCTACATCTGTCAATGGGATAAGAGCTTCCTGGGCAGCTGTGGATTGTGTCATAGGACGGAGTTGTATTTCTGCTGCAACCTGTAACGTTTTGTGTGTGAATATTACACACACGAATTCAGAATTTTTGAGCATGAGCCTGATTTAGGGCCCAAACCATTGCCAGTCTGCTGAGATGACTTGACTGCATAGTCCATGTAGAATTATTCCTCTCTACATGATACAGATGAAAATTAGAGTTGGGGAAGCTGGGAGAAGCCAGCAACATACGGTCAGTGTCTGCTGTAATTAGGGTGACTATTTAATGTACGAAGAGGGTGCTTTGAGTATGCTGTGACCTCAGGACTGTCTTCTGGCCCCCAGTCTGTCCCCTGAACAGTGGTCCCTAAATGGTGGCCCTCAACCCACAGGGAGCCATGGCAGACCTGAGGGAAAGGGAAAGGGTGCAAATCTACAGGCTTCCCTGCGATTCTGAGCCCCAGTTACACACATAGCATTGTTGCTGGTATTCTTTCCATCAAGGACTCCATGTTTGTACTACAACCCTTTGAGGCACAAAGGTGGAATTCTTGCATGAGGTGGAATTCTTGCACATCTCAGAGTTTATAACCACTACCAACATGCACAAGACTTTCCTAGATACAGACACTCTCCTAGAGCCTTTCATCCTGCCAGCCCCACCTGTGGACCACAGACCAAAGACAGCAGTCCCTGAAAGCCAGTTGGATAAGCACTATCATGGATCCCAAGCCTTGAGACCAGCTAATTCAGAATCTCCACTTCCACAGGATCCTCCAATAACCCACATCCCATTTCAGTTTGAGACTAGCAGGTTAGAAGACATGAGTTGGACTGTTTGAGACTTAGGTGTCTCCTGACTCACTGAATAAATTAACTTATATAATCATGGTACTTGTGACTACTGGTCTTTTGGTGTTAGTGCTTTTCATTGCTTTGCATTAATTCATAGCATTGTGGTAATTGTTCCTGTTGATTGCTTTGTACTTAGAATTGTTACTGTACATTTGTTTTTACTCAGATTATCTTGCTCTTTGCAAATTCTTGTTCTGGCTGGGCTCTTTTCCATGATGAAGAGGGGGTGTGAGCAGGATTTGGGGACCCACGGATGAGTGGGTGAAGAGATCTCAAATAGCACCTGTGTCTCACTTCCAGGATGGGAGATGATGAGGAAAGCACGGAGCTTCGGAACCCTCCCACTTCACTTTCTGTAGGGACAGGGGAGTGGACATGTCATGTGGCAGTCCAGGCAGAGAGGCGTCCAGGCAGAGAGGTTCCCAGGCAGTCACAGTGCACATCCTGTAGCTAGAGTGTCACCAAGAATGACCAAGTCCTTTCTGTGTTCTATGAGGAGCACAGACGTAGGCAGAGAGATGAGGGACCCAAGGAGTCCACATAGCCAGGACAAGGAAGAGACAACCGCCTCATGGCCCTGTCACAGTGAGCAGGAGGAGTCAGGAGGGAGAATGCAGGTGGGTGAGCACTGGCAGCTGGAGACACAGTGGCCGGCACTTGGCCGAGCCTATAGGAGGCTCCCAGCCTTGCCCCCTTTGCTCCCCTGCAAGGTTAACATCGTTCTAGCCCCTGCAGCCTAATTCTTGACCAGGGCTCTAGAAGTGGATGAGAGTTTTAAAATCAGTAGATGCAAGTCTCACTGTAGCTATTTTTTTTTGTCACAAAAACTACAGGACAGTACTGCTTTTGGGTTTGTATGGTCCGTGAAGTCTGTACCTCTGTGTCACACTGCAGCTCACGAGGATGTGACCCCAGTGTGGGGGAGTTCCCCACAGGGGGACTGGGTTCCTCCGTCCTCTCCCACACAGAGACCACCCTGACGTCACTCAGGCTGCACACGGAGTCACTGTCGGTCACCAAGAATCATGAGTTCTTGGCAGAAGCATCGCTGACTTGCTATCCTTGAGAAAGGAAAGCTCTTGTGTTGTTACAAGATCAGGGACAACCGGAGCTTGTGGAGTGACCACCAATCTAGGACCTCTACTTGGCTGGGCAGACCGGGTGAGAAAACTATCTCAAAGCAAGAGGACACTCACAGATGTAATTACATTTCAGCAAAGTTTCTCTCTTGCTTGTGTTTGTGGGGGTAATGTGAGGTCCAGGCCTGATCCCACAGGATATCTTAATGTACCTAAGTAACTTCCTCGTAACATCTGCCTGCAGGCACTGACATCAGGGGTTCCAGTTCTACACTCTATTTTGCCACAGCATGACCTCAGAGGAGAGGCATGCCCGCACAGGAGAAGCAGCACCTGTGTCCAGGAGCAGGCAAGGGGGCTATAGCTCTGGTCTCTGTGACTCTGGGATTTAAATGTTCCTCCATTTAGAGAAGGAGGATACTCAGAATCTCCTACCTGGAAACAGGAGGAATGCATTTACACTCTCTTCACCAACCAACTGTTCCTCTCTTAGACTTTGTGAGCTATACTTGGTCTTCCCAACACCAAATGCTACTTTGGGGACCACTTTAAACACAAAAACCTATCTGAGTTTGAAAGGAGCTACGCCGTATCTCATAAATAAGGAATTTAAACTCCAGTTTTTTCAGTGCACAAGCCTGGGAGTTGCAATTGCATGGGGCACGCTCTGCCCTGCAATAAATCTTGCTGTGGCTGAGCCTCCACGGATACTACCTTGTGTCTCGGTGAGCTGGGTGGAGCAGTGGGTGTGTGTGTGTGTGTGCGCGGGGAGCATTGTGTGAGCTGGATAGGAACACAGTGGCCGCCTGCAACCCCTGGGCTCACCCCCTGGAAACCAGGAGTGAAACTCCAAGTGAGTCCCGGGTTTCACTATGTGCTCGGCAGACACGATCAGTACCCTTGGCCCTTTCGTGGAAATGGAACACGAGAGAGGCTGAGCACCCAGGGCTCTGCCTGAGAGGACGAGGAGACACAGCTTTGTTCTGTCTGAGAAGCAATTTAGGACAGTTGTTGGGGAAAACAGAGAGATCAGCAAAACTGTCCCCTGCGATTGACTGTGCTCAAGTCGCCACTGTTCCATTTGTGAGATGTGTTTGCTTTCTGCTCGTACACCCATCTCTGTTCCATCCTGAGCAGGCACAAATTTCCACATGGTTATTTACCCAACTCAGGTCAGTTTTCTTACTCTGCAGCCCAGTGATCTGGATGAAATGCCATGCTTGGCATAAGTTATTCTCCTGTGGGAGGGAAATTGTTTTCCCTATAGCTAGATGGGTGTGGAGCACAAAGGACATGTTCCCTGGAGCCCAAGGAGGCAACAAATCACCCTAAAGAAGTCAGAACAGTGTCATTCAAGGGGCCCCAAAAGGCACAGAATCCCTGAAGCACCAGCCCCTGAGAAGAATTTTTTCAAAATGGAATAGAAAATTCTTAGGGATATGTTCATCTCTTGACACAAACCATTGGCCTCCAAGAGACTCTGGACCTTGGCAAGATGTGAGCCCTCAACAGCTTCCAGACGCAGGCAGATGACCGTGGAAAGATGCACCCTTCAGGTGACAAGACTGCAATTACCAAGAGAAGAAAAGTACAAGGTGAACCAGACTCCAGAGAGCTGGGTCCCCAGCACCCCTCGGCGAGCTGTGGAGCTGGCAGGAAGAGACCACCTTGCAAGGAGAGTCTGTGGGCTCCAGTGGAGACCAGGAGAAGCCCTGCTCCTGTGAAGACACTGAGCATAGTGTGAAACAGTCACTAGGCAGAGAAATCCGTCCTCTGTGACTGGGTGTCCTTCCCTTCAGGACAGAAATTGGGGACTGGTGAAGGTCACTTCTCAGGAAGGTGGTGTGCATGCTGCAGCTCCTCCAGGAGCTGAGTGAGTGCACACGTGTGTGCATACAGGTGGGGTGTGGAGGTGATGGGGCTTTTTGATCCAGGAACAGAGCTTTCATCTTTTCCCTATAATCAGTCTATGTGTGTGTGTGTGTGCGCGTGTGTGTGTGTGTGTGTGTGTGTGTGCTGGAGATCAAACCTAGGGCTTTGTACACAGTAGGCAAAGTGCTCATTTCCCAAGATGAGGTTAAAAGTATTTCTCAAGCTATACACAGTGGAGCACACCTGAAAGTATAGCTACTCAGGAGGCTGAGGCAGGAGAGTTACAAGTTCAAGGCTTGTCTGAGTGACTTAGCAAGACCTTGGCTTACCCTCACATTGGCTGGGAGAAGTGTATAACTCTGCATAGTTCTACAGCAGACATCAGCCCTGTCCTCACCACAAAGGCCTATGCTGTCTAGGTGTTGCTTCCTCAGAGGCTGGCTGGTCCGGAGATTCCTGGGGGAGGGTGTGGCAGCTGGGGTGTTAGGGATGGAGGAGGGGAAGAGAAGAGCACTCCAGGCCCAGCTATCTAGGAAAGGTAGGAGGGAACGCTTGGCATTTTGACAGGTGTGTGTGGCTAACAGCAGCCCTGCACAGGTCCCGTCTGTGGCTCTCTTTGTTTCACAGGCCCAGATTTCCAAGCTGGCTTTGGGACCAGAGCCCGTCTTGAGCCACATCCGCAGTGGGTTCATACACAAAGATCCCTTCATTTTCCCATCACAAGTAAATCCTGGGTGCACATTAAACCTGCCTCCCAAGTGATGAGGAAGCAGCTACAGGTTTTGATTCACCCTTCAAATCGCGTGTTCACAGAATAGGAAGCTGCAGGTGGCCCACGAAGAAGGCAAAGACCTCAAATACATGAAGGGGGGACCTGAAATTACCCACACAAAGCGGGAGGCTGGCAGTCCTACAAGGGCTTTCAAACGGTTTCCCTTAGCATGCCCAATGGTCGTCCCGGAGCTTGAGGGGGCCTCAGGGAATGGAACTAACTGTTTTTCTCTTATTTTGTTGTTTTCTGTTTATTAGCGATCCTAATTTATTAATAATCAGTGATATGACATACTGAATGTTTACTATATGTCAGGCTTTATTCCAAAGACACTACTGTAAAGTATTAACTTGTAGATATTATTTTTAATTAAATTTCTTTTCAAATCAATACATAAAAAGTATCTACACTAATGGGGTACTTTGTGATGTTTCAATACATTGTATCCACGTGTGTTTAAATCTGTTTAAATGTATCTATCAGACATGTATCATTATGTTTATGGTAAAGGCTTTCAAAATCCTTCTAGTTTTTTGAAATGGATAGTATGTTATTATTTATAGTCTAAGTAGGATAAGTATTGCTGCTCCATTTTACAGATAAGATGACTGAGGCTCAGAAAAGTTAACTACTTCACTCAGGGTCACAGAGTTAATGAAGAGTACGTTTGTCCCCAGGGCTTGCACCATTAATCACTATGCTAATTTGCATTCCATCATCATCTTAATAACTTTCCCTGAGTATCAAATCTAATGGAAGCACCACAAGGCCAGGGAATATTTACATCTCATTCACTTCTATCTCCCCCAGAATGTTGTAGAGTTCAATGTCCCCTCAACTCCTCTTTTGTTTTACATTGCTGGGGATTGGACCGAGGGTCTCACGTATGCTGGGCAAGTGTCCTATCACTGAGCTACATTTTAGGCCCCCTGTGTTTAATCATGTAAAAGAGAAAACTGAATGACATGGATTTTAGAACAAATAACTCAATGTCCCCTAATGATTTAAATATACTTATCAAAAAAAACAGTCACTCAGGAACAGGGATATAGCTCTGTGGCACAAGTGTCTGCCTAGCAAGTGCAAGGTCCTAAGTTAGATTCCCAGTACAACAAAAAAAAGAAAGAAAAAGTCACTCGAATAGCCAACAGTTAAAAAAAAAATAGCCAACAGTGTTACAAGTGAAATTACTATTCAATTATTGTGGTTATTGACAACCTTGAAAACAGGTCACAGATTAAGTATTAAGGGAAAATGATGCTGTCTTAAATCCTTGAGGTTCCCTGTCTTCATCTATTGAAAATGTTTGGGCTCCCTTTCTAAATCATGCTGTGAAGCCAGAGCCAGCTTCAGGACCTCTGAGCCAGAGTTCGGAGGAGCAATCCATCTTTATGATTCAAGGGTGGCGCGTAAGTCATCTCACACTTGAAGTTATTGATGGACTCAAGCGGGCAGATCAATTTGGCAGAGAATTGCTTTCAGCTCCTTCCCGGTCTTTAATGCAAATAGAGTTTTACACTCTTTCCCAAAAGCCAACTCCAGAGCCAAATGGGGAGATCTGGCCTCAAGTCAAGCCTGTCCTTCCCTCTAAGTGTTAAAAGTATAAAATAAACCCTAAGCCTTCCTCTCAGAGGTAAGGCATCTTAAACCCAGACCAAGGGTGATGCCATAATCTGCAGGGATCTTTCTGGTTGGCTCTGTTCAGCGGGAAGTAGGTCTGTGATGATGGGCACATATCGAGGTGCAGGGCACCCAGGAGAGGGTCCAGGTCCTAGTCCAGCCCCATGGGCACTCAGGGATAGGATTTTTCAGTTGATATCAACATACTTCAACCATCTGAGCAAGAAGAGCAAGAGGAGTAGAACTGCAAATAAACGTAAGTGTTGATATTACAAAATCATCGTGGGGATGTAAAGTGGGGAAAAGATGGGCCGACCTAATGGTCGTAATAACATAGGTTTAAGTTCTGATCAAAGACCTATGTGTACACTCAGTTCCTTTTACACTCTGCAAACCTTTCTCAAAACCTACATGCTGAGAGCAGGTGATAGCGGGTCACGCTATCCAGTCCAGGTGGAAAGTGATTTAGAAGAAGGGGCAGATGTGACTGGTGTATAATATTAAAAACCACAGCCTAGCAAACCTGGTTATAACATCAAGCATGTCCTTCATGGTTCAGGTGCATGATGGTGGTGAAGAGTTGCTTGAATGGTAGGCTTCAAGGATGAAGGGATGGAGTTAATGGGGCAAGAACGGTAAGTCTGTACTTGTTCATAGCAAAAAACTGTGGTGTGGGGTTAAGAACTCTCAATCATGAAGAGAATCGGGCATCTCTCCATCTCCTCTGGAGTTTCTTTGGACACACTTGGGAGCAGGGAAGAGCCGGTGCAGGCAGAGTGGTGCCGCTGACCACAGTGATTCAGCCAGTCTGTGCGGTCTGTGCAGGAAGGGTCTGGACGCCAAAGGAACCAGGCTACATTCACAAGCAGTTGATTTCAAGTCTTCTGATCATATGTGGCTTAGCCAAAGCGACCTCAGCCCCGTGAAGACTTTACGTGCACCCCCGGCATTCCCCAGGGAGAACTGAGACAAGTCATAGCACAGAGTTTAGGGGTAAAAAGGAGAAAGTCTGGATTAACCAGAGCTGCCACTTTATAATCTATAAACACAAACAAAAATTTATAATAAATGTTGCACGTTTTAGGTGGAAAGCTCAGGAGGCCAACACGGCCATCAGACCGAGGTATGAATATGGAGTCCTGGCCAAGTGGACTTGGACTGTCCTGCTGTGGGACTGCTATGGCGAAGCACCTACATGGCTAGGAAGACAGGGTGTGGTGACTGTCTCAAGGGTGGTGACTGTGAACATGACCCACAACTGGTAACAGGGAGAGGTGTGGTTTGCTTTAATAAAACGCCATGGAGCAGAACATGGGATTGCAGTCAATAGCCAGCTGCCTCGGCTCCTGGGTAACTGGACCTTCAGCTGCAGCGGATGCTGAGCGAGGAGGAGCTTGTCTGTGCCTGGTAGCTCTGAAGCCTTTTACTGTGGGAGGAGCCTGAGTCACAGTGACACAGAGCTGGTGCCCTGTGAGTCACACAGGTGAGAGTCACCCTGAGCATCCGGTGACCGCACTGCAGGGCTCTTTCCTCTGGTGTCTCCTGGACTCTGGAAGAGGTCTTCACTGCAGCTTACTTGGGAGAAGGAGTGACCACGGAGGACTTCACGCATTATAAGATTTGAGAAAGTATTAAATACCTTAACAAGGCAGCTGAAGACCTTCGTCCTCTGTAAAAACAACCTGAGTCCCTAGCCCTCATTCATCTCACTGTATTTTGTGGTGAGGGGTGAGGACAGCTCTTGTTTTATTTTTAGACGTGTTATTAGTACATGTTTGCAATACATAATGAACATAGCCATGGCAGGGAGCTGGGACATCCCACACCTTGGTCCTTTCTATTTCTCATCTCCTCATCCTCTCCTCTTTCTCCGTGCCTCAGCCCCTTTCCCAGTCCTACCGGAATCAGTTTCTGTGCCACAAGATCAGCACTCGATTAGTGCTGTCTGACAGTGTTCATTTCTTGGTCAATAGGTATTGGTAGTGCTTTCTTAAATATTTATTAGTTCACTATTAGGGACTGAGTCCTAGTTTACTTACACATAGACACACACTTTGGAACCCTGTTGAACTCCTGGACTGTGTGTATGTAAAACTGTGCTTGATGGCAACATGAAATGTTTAATAAAGGGTATACTTAAAACTATGAATCAACCTTCGTGTTTCCATCTTTCCAAGGATGGACCCTAAAACTGTGTGCCCAAACACAGTTGCTCTAAGAGCTCACACAATGTCCCGGACCACACTTCGAGAAATACTGCTCAAAGTGTGCTGGGCTTTGGGTCTGGCATAGTCTGCTGGGAACATGGAAATCACCTGAGGGAAATGTTAAGCATTGACAGCAAAGTTGCAGGCAGACACAGAGCTCCTAACTTGAGTGCGTCTGAGATGGGCCCAGATGACTGACACAAGTGATCTACGTGTTGAGCAAAACCACTCTACGAGGTGCCCGCCAAGCACAAACTGACACGTTGTTCTGGTTACTCAAAGATAAGCACGTCCTGAGTCTGACTATGGAAGATGCTTCTCACCACCCTTTTCTGCTGGTAGCTCTGGAGATAGCTGGACATGATTCCAGCCGTGCCATTTACATAGAGGTTAGATAAGGAGCCCATTCTTTGGGTGGCTGCTTCTTTATCTGTGCAGGGGCACAATGCTGCTTACCTTGCCTGGCAGTTGAGAGAATGAAGAAGGAACTGTGTGAAATGCCTGGCATCTAGAATGTTACTAACAAGTAGAACCCATGGTAAATGCCTCTTACACAGCACACATCCCTTCTTTTTACTGGAAGATAAAGACATGATTTCCCCACAAATGCAATGTCTTTTCACAATGACAGTGATTTCTAAGAACAGGTAGCAGACAAATATGATAGAAAGGAAAAGGGAAAAGGCTCAATTTCTGCTTTGGCCAGAACAAAGATTGACCCTACCCCCTGATGTGCTCCCTGAGCACAAGTCTTGAGAAGCTAAGGACACGTGGAGGACTTCTGGGAAGCTAGAGAATAGCCCAGTGGCCTCCCAGTGGGGCCTGAAGAAGAGGTGTGTGACAGAGTGTACAACCAGGCAGATTTCTCCAGTTGGCATGCCATGCATGGTTAGAAGTAATTCCCTGGACCTCTGGTGGAGACCAGGAGGGGTCCTCTGTGAGGATGAGACTCTACAGGAAGCAGCTGTGAATGATCACACCTCTGCCATTACCATAGCGTAAATGGGCTTTGCAGAGCCTTTCAAAGGGGACTCAGTCTCCGTTTTCTGTTCAGTTTCATAGACATTCATGGGCCCAGTGTAGGATGTTGTGCTTGGTTCTCTGCAGGGGCAAGACAGGCCAGATGGGTATCTATCCTGGAAAGGGCCATGTCCCCTCTGAACCCCTAAGCCCTCCACATCTTCCACTCTTAATTGAGATAAGCTGATTTTGCTCGAGGAATTCCTCTGTCCTATGACATTATGTTCAGATGGAACTTCAGACTGAAAACTTTATGCAGAAGTAAATTGCTCATGATCCTTAAGCAGACACATTTAATAGTTTTTCATGGCCATCAATATCACCTCTCAGGGAAGTCTCAATGCCTCCTGGAGGCCAAACTGTAAGGCTCTCTTAGGGGCTGCATTGGTGCAGCTTTTTATGCGTTCTGGGGAGAGCAGGGGATTCTGGGAAGACACTGAACAAACGGCTGCTCTGAGACCTCCCTTTCTCCATCTATAAGGTGAGAAGATACTGACCTTCCCACCTTGCTAGCTTATCGTACTGTTTAGAAAATTCCCTCACATGAAAGTGTTTTGTAACTGGCAAGGTACAGTGCCCACCAAGTCACCAAGTCCAGCCAGTGCTCTCTCTCTGTCTCTCTCTCCGTCCCCCTTCCCCTTCCCCTCCCCCTTCCCCTTCCCCTCCCCCTTCCCCTCCCTTCCTCCCTCTCTCCCTCGCTCTCTCTCTCTCTCCTGTTCTTGCAAGGAGGGAGGGAGCGTGTCGCTCTCACCAGCAAAGGAATAGACTCTTGTGAGTCCTTCTTAGCCCATGAAGAGGTAGCCAGTTCTCCGCCTTCTCTGCCATTTTCAAGCTGCAGTAACAGGGAGCCGACTAGAGAGGATCAGGGCCTCCCACACAGGCTGTGGAGAAGACGCAATAAAAGCCAGCCAGTGAAAATGAAGCAGCCAAAAGAAATGGTCAAAATGGCAGTGACTGCAGGGAGCAGGCCAGCTCTCAGCACCCTTGCCCATCACGAGAAATCCTTTGCATTCAGGAGTCCCAAACTCAGGAAAGCAAGGAGTAGTGTGTTGTGGAGCATGTAGCTTCCTTGGGGTCCCTGTGATGCTTTGTTGAGGTCACCCCTTCCCAAAATGCCTTGCAAAGATTCATAATGGTGTGAGGACCCTCAACAAAGGAATGATGAGAGCTTGAGTAGATTGCTAAACCCTGGTTTCCTCTTGTATATGAAAATCCTATGAAAAAATTACGTGCCCTTCTGGCAGAAAACAAGAAAAGCAGTCATGAAAAGTGAACAAAGCTTTTTAAAAATCCCGCCATAGCTGTTTATTCCTATGCTTCCTTTTTCAGACTCCAAGTCCCTCTTTTTGTCTGGGGAGGTGACCTGCCATCACCTGGGACCAGATGGCAGCTTCCTTGTCTCTGTTCCCTTCACACACCAGTGGGGCTTTGAATGAGAATCCACAGGCAGCTTAAGCAAGACTCCTTGGTGTGCATTTAGAAAATTAATCGTAAAATGTATATGGAACTGGCAGGGACCCCAGATAGCCAAAGCAATCTTGAGCAAAAAGAACAAAGTAGAGCACATTATAATCCCCAATTTCAAGCTATACTGCCAAGCTACAGTAATAAACACAGCATGGCTCTGGCATGAAATAGATATGTGGAACAATGCAGTAGAACTGAAGACCCAGATGCAAACCTAAACACTTTTCACCATCTGATCTTTGACAAAGGGCTAAAGTTACAAGCACTGAAGTAAAGACAGCCTCTTTAACAATGGCGCTGGAAAAACTCATTACCCGTGTGCAGAAAATTGACTCTAGACCCACATTTCTCACTTACTAATGCATCAAAGAGCTGGATATAAAACAGAAACATGGGACTGCTGGAAGAGAAAATAGGTAAAACTCTTGAAGACATAGGTGTAGCCAAGGACTTTATGAACAGAACCCCAACTGCATAAAAAATACCAAAAATCAACAAATGGGATCACATCAAATTAAAAATCTTCTGTATAGCAAAGGAAGCAATCAGTACAGTGAAAAGGCAATCTATAGAATGAGTAAAAAAATGTTGCCAGGTGTTCCTTAGACAAGAGTAACATCTAGATACATAAGAACTAAAATAAAAGAGACCTTGCAAAATAAAAGACCCAATCAAAGTAACGTGCAATTGAAATGAGCATACACATCTTAGAAGTAGTAGTACAAATTATCAGGAGTAGATGGAAAACATTCAGCATTTTTGGCCAAAAGACAAATGTAAATCAAAGTAACACTGAGATCTCACCTTATTCCACTAAGAATAGATATCATCAAGGACTCAAAACACAAGAAGTACTTGTGAGGCTGTGGAAAAAGGAACCCTTCTTCATTGCTGTGGGACTGTAAACAAGTACAACCATTCTAGAGCTTCCCCCAAAAAACTAAAAATAGAATTTCCATTTGACTCAGCTAAACCTCTCCTAGTAACCTTCCCAGAAGAGTTAAAGACATCGTATTATAATGACCCATATACACCCATGTTTATAAGCACAATTCCTAATAGCTAAATCTTGGAAGCAACCTGTATGTCCTGTAACAGATGGATGAAGAAAATGGAAAATGTGGCATATATATGTGTGTGTGTGTGTGTGTGTGTGTGTGTGTGTGTGTGTGTGTGTGGCCACATATGCCACATATATATGCCATATATATATGTGTGTGTGGCATATATATATACATTACTCATCCATAAAGGAGGGTACATTTAAGTCATTTATGAAAATATGGATCAACCTTGGGACTATAATCTTAAATAAATCAAACATAGAAGGTTAAATATTGTATAGTTTCTCTTATATGCAAAACTCAGACTATAAATAAAGAGCAAAATACAGGAGTGATGATAGAAAATGGAGAGGCACGCTTTTTGGAGATGGGAAGGGCATGTGGGAAAGGGGAAGGAGGAAAGGCTGAGGGAGCAAGTAGAGTAAAACAGGTCAAGATGCAATGTGTATGTGCTGCAGTTCCTCAGAGTGAATGTAATTATATTGCAAACATATACTAACTAAAATAAATAAGAAGTAAATATGCATGAATGTAGAACTTGGTGTAATCATCTGTTATGGTTGATACATTGTGTCAACTTGGGGACTCTAGAGGTTTGGCTCAAGTAATTCAGCAGTTGTAAATCTTGGGGTAAAAAGGACATGCCCTTACCCTTCTGGGATGTTGTTTATTGTGTTAATTTGGGAAGTTTAAAAGGTTAACTATGTGACTCAGCAGGAAGCCAGGGTGCTTACTTTCTATTCATCCTGAACCTGTGGAAGTGGAGATTCTGTGAGTGCTACTCACCCCCTGGGTGGGGGTAGGCTGTTTTACAATGTAAGGGAAGGAAGGAGGCTGCTTGCAGCCATTGGTCTCTTTTGCTCTGGTTGTTTTTGCCGTGCTCTGCTGCCACGAGGTTTGCCCTCTGCCATGTGCCACTCTGCCTCTGAACCAGACAAGTATGGACTGAAACCTCCACAAACTGTAAGCTAAACAAATCTTTCCTTTCTTTATTTTGGGTGTTGGGTATTTTGTCTCAGCAACAAGAGTAAAGTAACCAAGACACCATCTTATGCTTACAGCCCCTGTAAAATTGTAAAAATAAAAACCAATGTTAAAATTAGATGCACCTCACCAAATCGGTGTGGTTCATGTTAGCAGTGGCTCACGGCACTCACTGAGCACAGGTTCCTGTCACAGGACTGAGCCACCACTGCCACCTGGGGTTTTCTCCCTTTTCATGCATGGAATCATGAGCTACTGGGGAGCCTTTGTTCCCCCAACTACTTTTGTGGGTTAAGTCCCCCGCTGTTAGTTTCTCCTCAAATAAAAATAGCTCTGCCCCTTCCTGCCTTGTGAGGTACCTGACTTTGTTCCATCCCACTGTTCTCCTCTGTACAATGAAGATTACTATTTGGGGAACTAAAGTCTATAAAGGTAAAACTCTTTACAATAATGTCTGGCCCACAGTAAATACTAAGTTATTGTTATTATTATTATTATTATTTTGGCACTGGGAATCGAACTCAGGACCTTGCACTTGCCAGGCAGGCGCTTGTGCTGCTGAACTATATCCCCAGCCCCAAGTTATTGTTATTTTTATTACACATACAATTGCAAAGAAAAACAGTATCAGGAAGACAGCTTCAGTATTCAAGTGGTTCTAAGGTGATTGTACCAGCTGTCTAGAATCTAATCTTATGCCATGCACAAGAAAATAAAGTAATTAAATTAAGATTACATATTGTATGTATGTTGTAAACTCTAGGGAAGTTGATAACAATTTTAAAAAAGATATTGAAAGACATCAATAGTTAAGATAAAATTTAGTTAAGATAAAATGAAATAATTAAAAATGCTCAATTCAGAAGTGGGTCAGAAACAAACAAACAAACAAAAAACACATGGAACAGAAATGATGAAAAAATGTAGACTTCTATCGAACTATACCAATAGTCATAATAAATTAACTGATCTAAGCAAATAAACTAGAAGACAGGTTATCAAATTGTTAAAAAGCAATACTCAACTATATGCTCTCTACTTTAAATCATTTTAAATATAAAGTATGTCTAAATTCAACATCAAAGAACTGGGAGGGGCTGGGGATATAGCTCAGCAGCACAGCGCCTACCTAGCAAGTAAATGCAAGGTCCTGTGTTCAATTTCTGGCACCAAAAAAAAAAAAGAAAATTAAAGAACCGGGAGGATTTAACATGAAAACTCTAATCAAAAACAGCTTGAGTAGCTACATTAGAATTTTATTATAGAAATACCACCTACAACTTTAAAATATGCAATCGCTTCATCTGTATTTACATAGGTTTACCTCCCTATGAAAGATCTTGTAGTTGCCTGAGGAAAAAAAATTAGGAAAAAAAATGGAATTAAAATCACCTTGCCTGTTACGTGCTATAGCTACCACATCGAATTTGTAGCACTTTTTAATTTTATTTGAACGTCTATATGGTTATGACTTTTTATTCCTTAGATGATTTCAGAAGAAAAGATTATTTTACAATAATTAATTGTAAAACCAATGTTTTCAAAAGAGCAAGGTTAAAAAGAAGTAGTCAGGATCATCAGGCTGAAAACTGTATATGAGTCCTAGCTAGCAGCCCAAAAAGAAGTTTGGATTCTTGCCCCTAATCAGATACATATTTTACTCGTAAATGGCCACAGGATAAAGATATTCAGTCAGAAGAAGTAACTAAAATGGCATCCTGTTTTTCAGAATTTACCAGCAAATGCCAGGCATTCATTAAGAGGCAGACACAAGAAAAAAAGAAGGGCTATTCAACTGAGATGTTCACAACTGAAGGGATGCCAAGGATCTATTGGTATTTTTAAAAAACCAGAAGGGCAACAAGCCAAAATCAACAAAAATATCTGTGTGGGAAAACTGAGACATCTTGTCCCACCATGAAAATCTGGGCCACGTTTCTTTCCTGTAGGAGGAAATGAGAATTCCAACCCTAGTGTTGAAACAAAGTAGGTGTAGCTGAAGGAAAATGTTTATCAACATGGGGTTCACAGCACTGGTTTTAAAACAGGAGACGGAAGTCGTTTCAACAAGGACAGATGAAGCATGGTTGGCCAACAAAGAAAACAACAAACCCCATCACTGAGGCTGTCTCTTATTGCTCTGGGCGTTGGTGTTTGCATCTGTTCAGTGGGGACAGAGCGCTCCCAGAATGCTGCTGGGACTGCAGACATACACAGAGGTGGCCCTGCAGATAGCTGCACCTGTGCTGGGGAGCCCTGTAACCTTGGCTGGAGGCTAACAATCCAAGGGTCAACAATTTTACCTCCAAGACCCTTCCTGGCATTTGACATTTTATAACCAATTTGGCATCTTCATTTAGTCATTCACCACATACCTACCATCACACACCCAGTAAAAGCACTGTTCTAATCTGTTGAATAAGACAGGAAGGCGGTATCTGTCTTAGTCATTGCCCTTTCATTGCTGAGACAAAATATCTGACATCCAAACTTAAAAGGGAAAAGGTTTATTTAGCTCACTGCTTGAAGAGGTTTCATACATAACGGGCTGGCTCCCTGGCAGGGTGGCTCCCAGGCAGGGTGGCACATGGCAGAGGGGCAATAGTTCATGGCAGTGGAAGACAGCAAAAGTGACAATAGCAAAAAGGAACAAGCCTCTTTCAACCTCTTTTACTTTATCCCAACTGCTGGTATTAGGGCTGTGCCAATCCAGTCAGTGGACTGATCTGGCAATCACCCACCCTTAATCCCAGCATTGCACACTCTAGGTCCAGCCACCTCTGAAAAGATCCTATGACTGCATGAGGCTTTGGGGGCACATCTAAACATAAACTATAACAGTATCCTCTTGGAGCTTATTGGCAGATACAGTTGGTAAAGAATACATCAGATCTGCAATGTGAAAACATAACAAGGAAGAGGAATATCTGGAAGAGGAATATCTGGATAAAGAGTGCTCTTTTGCTTGGGGACACAAAGGCCCAACCGCTTGGCAAATCAAGGGATGCACATTCCAGGCAGAAACAGAAAGAAGTCCAGTTTGTGCTGAGGCCCAGCAGAAAAGGGAGTGCACTCAGAGAGATCAAACAGATCAAACCACACAGGGCCTTCAAGGGGCGTGGGAACACGTTTGGGTTTAAAGTGCAACAGAGAACCAGGGGGAGGTTTGGGGCAGACAGGACCGTGACTCAGTTTGCATTTTCGAAGGATCACTTAGGCCAGTGGCTGTGAACCTGTGACAGCCATGCTGCAGTGGGCTGTTTGTATCATTGAAAGCTCTGAAAGGTTCAACATCACTGATTAGGCTGTCGAGGCAGGATTACGGGAGAGGACTATGCACTCCAGGGGTGCCGGTAGAAAGTCCTGCAGCGTTTGGAGAGGGTGACAGGACCAAGTCTCTGATGGAGCAGTGAGAAGGAATCTGCAGGCGAATGAGCAGAAGTGCTGGGGTAGAGAACACAGAGAAGAAAACAGACCAGAAGACCACGTTTGTGGTTGGGGTAACTGAGTGGTTGGCAGTGTGATTTTTAAAACAGAGGAGATATAAGAAAAACAGATTTTGTAAGGGAAAGCCCAGAGTATTGTTTAGGCCAGATTAAGTATAGATATTGTATCAGACATCAAGTGATGTGCTGGGTCCCAGCACCAGGGGAGACCAGAGCTAAGTCACATCCACAGTAATGCCTAAGGACTTGCAAACCCTGCTGTGCGGGCAATAGCAGAGTCCTGTTTTTGCCCTGCTATGGGCGCACTGTTTAGATTTTGCTGTGGCTGCAAAAATTCTGTACTCCTGAATTCTTTCAATTCAATTCAATAAATTGTCCCTTTTGCATAATCTAGTTTTCTGCCTGTGTTGTCACCCACAAGAACTTAAAGAAATCCTTCTGTGGAACAAGATCATTTCTAAGGTTGTTTCCTATTTACTATTTTATGAAACTAAGAAGCTATTTTTATCATGGCACATGGCATAAATGGCAGCCCGGGGCCCTGGTGACAAGTGCGGCAGATGCCAGCTATGCTGGGGACAATTGCTGCACTTTGCGGAGCTTGGTTGGGCACAGGCACCAGGGGCTTCTCCACATGTCACTTTGTCTGCTCCCAACACGGCTCTGGGTGCTGGTGACAGATGAGAACAGTGAGCCTCACAGGCTTGTGTGACTGTTGAGGTCATAGTGAGAGTAGGTACTGAAGCTCAGCTTCAAACACAATGGCTTAGACCACCGCATGGCACTGTCGGGAGCTGGCATGCCCTGACATGACAGGGTGTCCAGGGAACTGTGTGGCAGGTGGAGGTGGAACAGGAACCACAGCTACTGACTCTCGGAGTCACTACGTGCTGGCTGGGACCCAACCAGCCAAGCAGAGCTCTGTGTGGAATGCACAACATTCGAAGCTCTTTTCCTACTTGGGCCTGTGCTCCTCAGGGTTTCCCAGCAGAGCAGAGACAGCTCAAGATGCATCCCTGGCCCAGCCTTGGGTGGGAAGCAGTCACTGTGATGGGGAAGATCTGATGTAGCCTCAGCGATATGTCATTTTATAGGTGAGAACCTGGGACCTTCTAGATGACGTGGCTGAGAGTAGAGTTAACATCTGAAGGCCTGGCTTCCAGTGTCCACGTCAAAACCAACACCTTCCGGTCTCGGTATGGTGCCACTTTCTGTCTCACTTGAGTAGTCTTGGACCTTTGCTGATAGGATGTGTCATTAACTCTCTGTTCTTAATTTTTGCCCTTCTTAATTTACTTTTATTGAGGTAGAGCACATAAAATGCCCAAGTGAAAGCACAGAGCTCACTGACTTTTATACCACAATATGACCACCAGCATGGTGACCACTGTCCACTCCATACAGGAAACATCCCCAGGACCTCTGAAGTCACTGCCCAGTCAACATCTACCTCCCCCAAAGCCTGTGTGATCACTGTTCTGACTTTTGTTACCACACGTCCGTTTTGCCCATTCCCAAACTTTGTGTAAATGGAAAAGAAATGTTATAAAAACATTTCTGTCTTGTCTTTTAAAGCCTGTCTTGTCTTTTACCTTCTAACTGTGAGAGTGTTACCTGGCGTGACTGTACCCAAACTGATTCTGTTCTCTGGGTGTGGACAGCGGCATAGTTTCTACCTTGGCACCCTTATGAGCAGGTCGCCCTTGGGGACAGCTGCAGCAGCTCCTGTCCAGGTTTGAAATAGGGACCCCAGCCCGGCACTACACAACTGGGAAGGATGCAAATAATCTGTGTCTTTCTCAGAGCAGAGCGGACTGCAAATGGAGTCAGCAGTACCAGAGCTTGCGCTGAACATGTACATCTAGGGCATCACCACACAGGTGCCAGTCCCCACCTGTCTCCCAGGCCCCTCACTGGGGTAGGGTCCTTGTCTGGTTTCTCTGAAGACAGAGGCAGACATCCCAAGAAGTCCCTTAGGATGCATGCATGCATGGCAGCTTTGACCCATGGTGGCTGAGGGGGGCCACTGGATAGCTGCTCCCCATTTCTCCCGGACAGAGGTTCTGTACTGTACCCCTACAGCTCCTCAGGGTTCCTGTGGAATCCGATACAGCTAGCTCTGCACTGAGATGCGCTCCCTTTCCTGTCCTCCCAGCTTCCCTGAATGTTGTCCCCGTTCCTGCTTCCTGTCACCACGTGCTATCTGCACTTCCACTTTTGTCTCAGGCAAAAAGATGCACCGAGTGAGACTCTGCTTGCTTGGTTTGGCTTCATCAGATTTCAACTGTTAGTCAATTTTTTGCTTTTACAACTTCAGAGGAAAACTCTGATCTTTTAATGGGAAGATATTATTATGAATTAAATTCAACCGATCAGCTACACACATCACCTACAGGGGCAGTTTATTCCAGAATCAATGCAGCTCTGTTAGCCACCGAGCTCAAATAGATTTCCCCATAGACAGCGGTTGGAGAGGAGCTCAAGACCAGGAGCAACATCTGTGTGGTTTCAGGAGATAATCGAAGCACTGAAGTGACTTAAACCAATTTAGCACCTGAGGTACTTCAGAGAAGCTGACTGTCCTGAAGTATGGACATCACTGCATAGCCACACACTGCCTGCTCTCAGGTGGGGAGGCTTGGGTCACCATTTCCACTCTGGATGCCTAGCCCAGGCCATATAGCTGAAGTCTGGAGACAGCTCGGAGGGCACTGCCAGAAGCAGCAGGCAGTGTGTCCAAAAGAAGTTGTGGAGTCCCAAGACAACCCTGTTTCCACCTCCAGTGAATAAAACCATGGGGATTATCAACAGGCTGTTCTACTGAGATTGCCTTCTCCCTGCCTGCATGGAGCACTGCTCCCAGGAACCCCATCCCCATGGCAATGGTTGAGAAGTGGAAAGGGTGACACAGAGTTCCTGAATAATGGCCATTCTGCAGTGTCCCCAGATCCCCGCAGGCTCAGGGAGCTGCGCCACACTGCTTCAGTGTTATCATCTCAAGCATCTCGGATCCTCTAAAGGCTACGAGGCAGCACAGAAAAGGGCAGGGAGAGGCGAGAGCCAGCACAGGAGGAGGGTGACATTTACGCAGCATTTGGAGAGCTGGCTCTCCGTGCTTGGAGGCCCCTTGGCATCCTGCTGTAGGTCAGCAGCTCTCACATTTTCCGACTCTGGAGGGCATGAGTCTTCTCGCTAGAGTGTGCACTCTCTTTCTGAATTCTCAGGCCTTAGGCCTGGGGCTTGCTGGCTGTGGGAATTCAGGAAAAATTTCTGAAAGGCTTTGGTCTTTGCCCGAATGCCATCTTCTCCGTAAGCTCCACCCTGGCCACTGCACTGAAATTTCCACCTCCCATCCCTCCTCCGAATCCCTGGTCCTGCCCTAATGTTTTCCTTTTCTTTCTAGCACATAGCACTTGGAGCCTAGCATTTAACTTCATCATTTTGCCTGTGCTTTTCTCCTCCCACTGGATGTTCCATGGAAAGCATTTCTGGTTGTTCTCTGTACCGATGGCTCTGGTACCTAGGGCAGGACTTGGAACACAGAGGACACTCAGTCCTGGCTGGATAAAGGCTTCTACCTCCACATCCACTCACAGGTGGCCTATGCCCACCTTGGGGTTCTGAATCCCTATTTATCGAAGGAGTATTTGTGAATTCATTAACTATTTTGCACTGTGCTGAGTGCTAGGGGAACAATCATGGAGAAGACAGGGTCCCCACCTTTGGAAGAGCTCAGCTGTCTATGAACATAGGCCACTGTGACACTGGGAGGGCAGTGAAAGATGAGTGAGAAACACAGATGGTACAGAGGAGGCTGTGTGTGCCTCAAGTCTCAGCCACGACCTGCATGGAGATCAAAGCTGGAAGAGCCAAGGCATCAAAGCGTGTGTGTGTGTGTGTGTGTGTGTGTGTGTGTGTGTGTA
>PVLD010004826.1:0-120109 GCA_004027595.1 Dinomys branickii
GGGGAGCACAGGAGCGGGTTCTAGGGGAGCACAGGAGCATGTTCTCGGGGAGCACAGGAGCGTGTTCTAGAGGAGCACAGGAGCGTGTTCTCGGGGAGCACAGGAGCGGGTTCTTGGGGAGCACAGGAGCGGGTTCTCGGGGAGCACAGGAGCGGGTTCTCGGGGAGCGGGGGCTGGGCCTCCCCCAGACTTCTGCCTGCTGAGCGCACCTTCCTGCACATCGCACTAAGCCCTGATGCTGCACCCCGCGTATGTGGTGCGTGTCTGTTGGCAACATGGGCAGAGAGGCATTGGCACAAACAAGGGCAGAGGCCAGGCCATCTGCCCCACACCAGCCGTCGCTGGGGACTTTACACGAGCCACTGCGTCCGAGTCTCCCTTCCGTGCAGGCACCACTGGTATGTCTGTCACACACATGAGAAAGCTAGGCTCAAGTGACTTCTTGAAGGTCCCAGAGTAAAATGAGGCATGCAGGCTGTGAACCCAGGGTACCAGAAAGTTAAGACTCCACTTCTAACTTTACTACTTCTACCCTTGCTGCTGTACACCCTGGCCTCAATCTGCCCACCCACCGAACAGGGACGACAGGATATCCGTGCCTCCTCTGGTGTGGGTTAGGCTTCGGGTTAGGGCTGCTGTTCGGGTTCTAGAAGCTATCATGGGCAGAGAGGCATCCTCGAAACAGCAGAGATCCATAAAAGGCTGTGAAGAGCACGGTGTTGACATTACTTTTAAGCCCTTTATTTCCATTTACTGGAAGAAATTGTTTTGTAGGCAACTTGAGGAATCAGAAAACAACTGAGCCCTTAAGCCACCTGGGGGGGTCACGAGAGTTTTGTGCAGGGGACAGCAACTGGGGCGCAGGGTGAGGCAGCGATCTGTGATACCACGGAGGCAGAGCGGCTGGGCAGGCACCACTGTCCTGGCCACGCCAGGCATGCCTGTGAGCAGAATCTCCAGTGTGCCCCTGTCTGAGCCACCGATGTAAGCCGGCAGCCCTCCAGCCAGCCAGCCATCCTTCCCAAAACAAATGGCTTGTTTAAGTGAAAAACAGACAGCATAAGTAGACACGTCTGCAGAAGAAGATCTTCATGCCCCTTCCGAGGCGCCGGGAGGTCTTCCAGACAGTGTAGCCCCAAGCAGAAGTATTTCGCTGTTGCGAATGTTGCTGAATTGGGAAGAAAGGCCTTCTCGGGGCATGCGAAGGTCCCTCTTAGAGATATAAGCCATCCTGACCCCCTCTCAGTGAAAGCACACATATTCACAACCATCCCTGTGTCCCTCCATCCCAGGAGAACACAGAAGAAAATCTTTCAGAAGGGTGACACACAAATCATTTCTTCACAGGCGGACCTATTTGGGATGTTGATTCACATAGGTAACATCTGCTGCTCAGATGCTCATGACAGTCCTGAGAGGCAGGGATGTTTGTGCCCATTTCACAGGTGGAAAAGTCATGGCCTCCGGGGAGCTAAACATGAAAGGCAAGTGCTAGTTATTATAGATGCAGTCTCCAGATCAATCATTTGAGCAGAGAGCTGGCACAGACACGGCTGGCAGGGGAAGACCTGAGGTCTTAGCCTTGATAGTGGTGGGGTCAGGCTAGGAAGAAGCTGAGCCAGGCTCTGGCAAGGCCTAGTGGACACAGCTGGGCCAGGTGGTACCTGCAGTTACCCTGGGAGGCCTCACCAGACGACACTGAGGCATTGGAGTGGGTGGCTCTGTCTGAGCCCTGCTCAAGAGACTGACGTGTATGATGGGAAGACCTCCAGCTCTGGCCAGCAGAGCTGTGGGCTGCCAAGATGCCTGGAGAGCTCAGGGATCTGGCCAGGGTTTGGGGTGCAGTAAGCAGACTTGGGTTATCCTGTCCTTCGGGGCTGCAAGTCTGAATGGCCTAGCCCCTGGCTCCCCGCAGCAGCACCCTTCTCCATGTACCCCAAGTTTGCCCCGGAATGCTGCAGGCTTCCCAGTGCCGAGCCCTCCTACTTGCACACTGCTTTTTTCCGTCTAGTGCCCTCTGCCCCGGGATTTGGAAAACATCTGGGTGGGCTCCTTTCCGATGCTTCCCCTCTGGATGCCAAGTACTTCCAGGGCTGACTGACCCTCCCCTCCTGTGTCCAGGGAGGGAATGTCTGGAGAAAGCAAATTAACGATTTCAATTAACATTTGGGTAAAATACTGAGGCATTGTTTTATCCACGCAGCTAGATATACTTCGATTAAAAGGAAGTAGCTGGGAAAGAAGCTGAGAGCTCTGAAGCCATCGATGCCTTCCGTTCTGAGGATGAGGGCAGCCCCAGGAACAAGAGCATGGAGGTCCCGAGGGGCTGGAGGGCTGAGACTGCCAGAGTTTCCGGGTGTGGGCAGCATACCTGGGGTGTTCCAAGAAGGACCACTTTCCAAAACATTCAGGTTCCTCAAGACCCTGGCTTCCCCAAGCCATGCCAGACCCAGAGCCAGATCACTCAACTCCAAAACCTGGAATCATCTGTGAGCAGCAATAATCATCCCCACAATGAGGAGGCTAAATGGCCACACTGGTGGCAATGGCCAACATTTACTGGGTACTTAAACACAAGGGAGGGCACAGGGTTTAATACAAAGAGGCACTCTTACATATCCCCATTTTGCAACTGAAGAAATGGAGTTCATAGAGGTGTAGCCTGACGCTGCTGACTCTGAGCCCAGGCCCCTCGCCATGGCAGTGACAACTCCCAACTCTCTCTGCCTTCACATCTCTCCTGCGACCTGTACTGGGCAGCTGCACCTGCTGCAGAGGATGCCACCTTTCCCCTGCAGGTGTTACCCTCTTCTTGTACCCTATAAAGAACAGTTGCTCCTTCAGACCACAGGACCTGAGACCAACCCCCAGTACGTGGCCAGAGGGAGTCTGGATAATGTCATGGTGAAATGAAATTTGATTTTGGAGTGAAACTCTACAATATTCAGGATTCACAGCCATTTCTAGTGTGACAGTGGCCTTGTCGTTTTAAGTGGATAAGAGCCATAGCCAGCAACAGAGGCGCAGTGGAATAGTTACAAGGGAAGTATGAGGTGTCTGGGTGCTATCGTTTTGATCCGAGGAAGCTGAAGGAAGTAAGGGTCCGTTTCTCATTGCTGGGACACAATACTCAACACTCACAACTCAGAAAAGAGGTTAAATTTGCTTCATGATTTCAGGGGGTTCAGTCCCTGCTAAGTTGTCTCCAAGGCAGGTACATCATGGCAGAAGGCTGTGGTGGATCTTCTGCTACATTGTGTTCACACAGCAGAACAGTGCCAGGGGGGAAGAAGCAAAGGACTAGGTATGGACAACAAAGCCAGGCCTCCACGACCCACCCAGACATGTGGCATTAGACGGTGCCACTTACAGTCAGACCTGGTCCTCTTCCCTCAGTTTCTTGGCTCATATGCCCATCATTTCTGGAAAGATACTGCAGAGAGGCCCCGAAGTGGGCTTCTAGGTATTTCTCAACTCAGTCAGGTTGGCACTTTGTGATTAATGATCACAGAGAAAGATGAAGCCAGATCAGCAAATAGGGGGCAACTGTTAACACTGGGGGAAGGGTTTATGGGGAGATCATAACATTGTTCTCCAAATCAGGTTACACTAAGCTAAGCCTCCCTTGGACAGGCCAGTTTCTAGACCCAGTCACTGCCTCGCAGACCCAACCTGAAGCCTGCTGCCCTATATCCACCAATCACCCAAGAGTCCTCACTGCTATTTCCTTCAGACACTGAGGGTGTTCTCAACCAGCAGGACTATCGTAAACTTGATCCAGATGAGCTTTCAAATATTCTAGAAGACGTGGACACCCAACAGCAAGCTACAGCTGCATCTCTGACCCTGGATCACCCTGGGTCAAGCTGCCCAGGTGAGGGCCCAAGGACACAGATTTTCACGACTTTGGCCTCCAGAGATGCCAATCTGCCCACTGCACTGATTCCCAGCTTCAGGGCCCTGTCTGGGCAGATGTAGCCACTTCCTGCCTTATCTTCTCCCTCAGAACCTCCTCCTCACTGTGCAAGAGCAAGCGCTCACTGCATAAGTCAACTTTCTCCTAAGTTGCCACTGTACAAATATATGATTGAGTAGCTTTATCACATGCATAGGATGAACCATCATGTCATGTCCTGCTAGGTGGTGATGGTCAAAAATCAAGGTGATGGGTATTGAGGAGCAGTGGAACCCCTGGAACGTGGCAGGAATGTGAGGTAGTGCATCCACTTTGGAAAACTGTGGACTGAGCATCCTCACAAAGTTAAACACAAACTTGCCACATGATTCAGAAATTCCACTCCTTGGCATATACCCAAAGTAAACGCATACAGAGATTGAACACATCTTTGTGCACCAATGTTCACAGCGGCATTATTCACAACAGTCAAAGGGTGTGAACAATTCAAATGTCTAACCACAGGTGAAGAGATACATGGATTAAGGCATATGGTGCAATGGAATATTATTCAGCCTTTAGAAAGGATGGGAGCTCTGACCATGGGACAACATGGACAAACCTTGAATACATGACTGTAAACAAAATGCATTACCTCAGAAAAACAGATCTGTGTGATTCCGTTTATATGAAGTATCTAGAATAGGAAAATTCACAAAGGCAGAGTGTAGAACAGAGCTTGCCAGGAGCAGGAATGAGGGAAACATGGAGGAGAGGGTTCACTGGGACAGAGTTTCAGTGGGGGAGATGAAAATCTCTGGAGAGGGATGGGGTGATGGTCATGCAACACCGTGCCGGGGCTTCATGCCGCTCAGCTGTGTGCTGGAAGGGTGGTGATGGAATGTTTCATGTTATGTTTATTTTGCCACAGTTTTAAAAACGTATAGAAAAAGCTCATAGAACCAGACACCTAAAAAGAATGTGGGCTGCTCATTACATTTCAAGGAGCTTAACCTTAAGGAAAAAATCATCACCTTCAACCTTTTTTGGAAAAGTTATGATATTTATTTTATACAGCTCCTTTCCTGGCAAGAGTGCCTGCTGAAGGGGAGACAGAAGACGGAGAGAGGTAGAGGAGGAAGAAAAAGGGAGGGAGAGAGGGTGGGGGAGTGGCAGAGGCAGAGACAGAGACAGAGACAGAGAGACCAACACAGAGAGAGACAGAGAGACTCAATACTGAAACTTTAGTCTAGAAAAAACAACTGGTATCCAATGCTCAGTTGCTGGGTCGATCTGGCTCGTGGGCTGACAGGGAGGGCTCTGTGTGCCATAGGTCACCACCACCGCCCTGTGGTGGCATGTGGGTCCCCGTCTGCCAGCCTCGCTCGGAACTGTTGAGGGTCAGCTGCCAGCCCTGCCCTGTGCTTGCCCTCACACCAGCACTAGGGTGTCTTCATGTGACAGACCTCTGGATCCCAGGCCCTAGGCCTCTTGGGATGACTCTACATGCCAAGGGTCCTGTTCAAGGACAACTCCATCTGTGGCCCCATCAGACCTGGTCGGCCAGAGGTGGCAGGAAGATCTAACATTTTGGAGCCCCAGTAGCGGCAGGTGGAGATGCCCAGGCCTTTGCAAAGCACACCTGCCTGAACCCCAGGGGCCGTCTCCCTGGCTGGTGGACCACGTGCCTTAGGCCCTTGGAAGGGTCTTCTTTAGGGGAAACCAAACCCCACCAGCAAAGGGCAGCACATGCAATCATACTAGGCCACAAGTCACTGCTAACCTCAAACTTATTTCTTTCACAAATCCCAGAACAGACTTTTATTAGTAAGAGTTGCTGGCGTGAATGTAGCTGACACTGTTTACCAAAGTCCAATTTAAGCCCCTCTTCTTGCATAGGGGAAATGAGAGTTTGCTCTGGTGACCAGGTCTGTTTCAATTCACCCAGCAGAGAAACCACAGGGGGAGAAAGGTGAGAGGTATATGGGTGTGTGGTTCTGCTCGTCTTGCAATACCCCAGGGTGTCTCAATGATATCAAGAGGGGCTGCAAAAATCTTAAAATATGCTTCAATAAAATTAGCTTTTGGTTGCCTAGAAACATGCCTTTGGTTTTGACTCAGCAGACATGGATGGAGGACTGACCAAGCCAGACGGGATTAGTCCTTGCCAGCAGAGGCAAAAAGGAGTGCTGCATTGGGCATAGCTGAGTGTTCCCCCGAGGGTTCGTGTCCTGGAAGCCTGGTCCCCGGCGTGATATCTTAAGAGGTAGTGAGACCTCTAGAGGTGGGGCCTGCTGCAAGGGCACACTGCTCGGGAAGGCAGGAATGCAGTCCCCTGGGGCCCTGGCTTGTGCTTGGAAGAAGGCTGTTAGAAAAGAGAAAGATCAGCTTTCTCCTGCTCTGGCTTCTCACTGTGTGATGGCGTCTCTACATGTACTGCCCTTTGCCACGATGTTTAGGGTTTTAGCTTCCAAAACTGTGAGCTTCATAAACCTCTTTTCTCTGCAAGTTATCCACCCTCAGGTATGTTGTCACAGCAATGGGAAATGGGCTCCACCCTAAGATTGACTGGGTATGTCAGACACTTCCCAAGAGAGTTGGGAGGATACTGACATACACTGTTCCTAGCAGGAGCGGAGGATGGCAGATAGCTGTGCCCCGTACCACAGACAGCGGTGGTGGGGTACTGCTGACAAGCTTGCCCACAGGCTCTGCTTCCTGTCCCAGGCGCAGAGTCCTAGCTCCTGTCTACTCTTCAGTGTGGGAGTGAAATGAGGTGCCTGGGAACGGGGCTTTTAGACCTGCTTATTCATGTCTCTCCAGCATTCACCATGGACTTCCTGTCTGAGCTCCAGCCATGCAGCCTCACATCCTGTGCCTCAGCTTTCTTAACTGTAAAATAGGGAAAGTGATAGTATCCACTGCCCCTAGTTTTTATAAGGACTAAAAGACTAACTATGCTACAAAACTACTGAGATAAAATCAGCATGGTATTGGAAAAAAAACAGACCTGAGGACCAGTGGAACAGATCAGAAGATGCAGACACAACTGCAAACACATTCAGTCTTATCTTTGACAAAGGGGCCAAACATGTTCACTGGAAGAAAGATAGCCTTTTTAATAAATGTGCTGGAAAAACTGGCTCTGCACATGCTGAAGACTAAAATTAGACCCATGTCTATCACCATGCACCAAACTAAAGTCCAAATGGATCAAAGATTTAAGTATTAAAGCAGAAACACTAAATCTACTGGAAGAGAGAGTAGGTTGAAATCTTGAAGACATAGCGGTAGGCACAGTCTTCAGGAACAAAACACAAACTGCGTGGGAAACACTTCAAAGAATCAACAACTGGGATCTCATCATATTAAAAAGCTTCTGTACTTCAAAAGAAGAGTGAAAAGACAACCCACAGAATGACAAAACATTTTGGCTGTCCCTCAGACAAAGGACTTATATCTAGAACACATACAGAATTGAAAAAACTCAGATCCCCCAAATTCAAAGACCCAAAGCAAAAATGGGCATCTGTGAGGAATACACATTTCTCAGAGGAGGAAATACAAATAAGAGGAAGAAATACAAATACAAATAATAATACAAATGGCAAAAAAGTACATGAAAAAATGTTCAACATCACTGGTCATTTGAGAGATGCAAATTAAAACAACACTGAGATTCCATCTCACCACAGAAAGAATGACCATCATCAAGAAATCAACCAACAACAAATGCTGGAGGGGCTGTGGGGAAAAAGGAACCCTTTCTCTACTGTTGGTAGGAGTACAGACTGGTGCAACCACTGTGGAAATCAGCGTGGAGATTCCTCAAATATTAGGATTAGAGGTCCCATTTAACTATTCCCCTTCTGGCTATTTTTTCCCAAAAGAATTAAAAACAACATACCACAGCAATATATGTTTACCCATGTTTATAGTAGCATAATTTGTCACAGCAAAATCTTGGAAACAACCCAAATGTTCATCAAGTAAGAAGTGAATAAGAAAAATGTATTTTCATACAATGGAATATTACTCAGCTATAAAGAAAGATAAACTCGAGGCTTTTATAGGTAAATGGACACAACTAGAGACCATACTCATAAGTGAAATAACTCAGACCCACGTGTGTAAACACTGTATTGTCTCCCTAGACCTGAAAGAGTAAATAAAACTGAAAGACACAATAGATACTGTGAAAGGGAAAGAAACTGCTCAATAGGAAGGAACAACTGGGATGAGGGAAAGGAAAAAAGAAGGAAGAAAGAAAGAAAGAAAGAAAGAAAGAAAGAAAGAAAGAAAGAAAGAAAGAAAGAAAGAAAGAAAGAAAGAAAAGGAAGGAAGGAAGGAAATATACATACACACTATAGCTGTGTAATTGTACTACCAATTTTTATGGGTTTATTAAAAGGAACACAATGTTTGTTTAATTCATCTTGCATGCCCATATCTGAAAATATGAGCAACTACTTCGAAGATAACAATAAGCAATACAACAACCATTACTGATTCCCTATCATCTTGTTTTGAAGTTCTATATTGTTTTTATAGTTTTTGTGTTTTGTCTTTGTTATTTTATTTTTCTTCTTTTCTCTTTAAAATCAAAAAGACTAACTGTGGAGAAGATGCTCTCTTAGAATATGTGGAAAACATCAATAAATGTTACCTGTTATTGTTATTTATTTTAAAAACTACTGGTTTCCCTCGCACTGTTGCGGTAGGGACTACAGCAGGCAGAGCTGTGACTGTTAGGTCCACTAGTGGTCACATTCCAGGGTCTTCCTCATCACTGTGAACTTGGTCTGCGGGACTTTCTGGCTCAGACCCACCAATCTTCCTGTAAGCTGCTGGTCCTTCTCGACCTCTCCCCTCTCCCCACTCCCTGGTTGGCTTCATTCACCAAGGCCCGGGCTCTGACGACGCCCAGTTCTTCCCCTCCGCCCTCCACCCCGTGAGTCCCGCACTGGACTCACCGCCACCTCCCCCAAGGAGCCCTGTTAGTCACCTTCGGGATCTCTGTCAGGGACACAGAGCTGGCTCACGCACCCCTCCTCTTTTTAGGCCCTCACGGGGCCTCACTGTGTGACCTCATGGAACCCTCCACGGCCAGCCTCTGAATGTCAGTAACAATTCGTGGTCAACGCATGGTCGTGTGGGCCACATACTCTAGCCTGGTGGCAGGGTCCTTGGTGTCGCTGCGAGGGCAGAGGTGCCCGCTGCACAGCCTGGGACAGGGCTGGCGAGGCCGGGGAAACTGGAGTTCGGATTGCATGGTTGAACGTGGTCAGAAGAGACCACAAGAAAGAAGTGCATGGGGCCCATGCCAAGGGCAGTGAGGAGGGCTGTCGGCCCCAGACCTGGGGGCCAGACGTGAGCTTCGGAGAAGGAAAGCGCCTGAGCCCTTCGGATGGATGAAGGGAGGCAAGCACAGCTGCGCCTGAGAGGCCCGCTCCTCCGCACGCCACTCTGAGGGGGCAAGAAGCCTCCTGACTCTGCTGCCTCCCCTCTGTGGGATCTCACTTCTCACCAAGCCGGGCTTGATGGCAGTCTGGAGGTTCCCAGGTCTGAACTGGAGCACTCTGCTCCAGCCACACTCACGGAGCCTGTGACCCGCAATCCTGTCCACCATTCTTGAAGACCCCATGTGTGCAAGGCCAAAGATTTTGGCTCAGGTTTCCCTGGGCACCAGGCCAGACTATGCCCTCGCCAGCACGCTGCCACCAGCTCTCAGGACAACCTGACTCCTCCTCTCAGGCTGCATGTGTGCGGCACGCACTTCTCTGCGGTTCATGGGGTGCACACTTGGGGAATAGCTACCCCTTTTAACAGCACTGTTCCCCAAGCGTGCTTCCAGCCAGACAGCCACAAGCCAGAAACAGCACTCTTCAGCCAGGCATCAAAAGGGCTGAGGAGCTTTGGAAATGCATATCTGGGGACCAGGATCCTCACAGGGCAGCTCACGGCCTTGGAAATCGTCTCAGCTGCCACTGCTTCACGTCAGTCTCTGGTTCTCTGTGGAACACTCTGCACAAAGAATTTCTTCCAAAACCTAGTTCCAGGAAGAGCTCTGTGCTGTCAGAGAGACTGGCCTGATTCCCCCACTTTATGGCAAGAGCTTTGTGATACATCTTCTTTCCTTTTGCCCAAGCTGCCAGGAAGCATTAGTCAAAACAGATGCCTAATCTTATCCACTTTTCTAGTCCTTAAGATCGGCTTCCTGCTGCTTGTCACATGCTGTCATGATTTCTACTTTGTGTGTCTACTAACAGCTTATCTACCTTTATTCTACAATGGAGAAAAGCAAATTATAAGTAATAAAGTTGTTATGTACTGTATGCTTACTTTTCCTTCCCTTGTTTTCTTAAAATAACCCAGGGAGTGATCTGGAATATTCTGCAAATTCATCTGGCCTCCCACCCACAGCACGAGCAAGGGGACACAGCCCTCAGGGAGAGGGAGGTGAGCTTTACAGCCCTTCTGGACGGGCTCTTTCATGAGTGTCCACAAGAATGCTGCTGCCGAGTGCCGCCCGACAGGAAGGCAGCCTCGTGAAAGCGCTGCAACGTGCCCTCGTCCACTGGGTGACTTCTGGCCCTTCCCTGAGAGACAGAACGACCGTGGAACAAGCATTCTGAATCCGTTCAGGACATCATGGCAGGCACAACAGCACAACAGAAGGCAGGAAAGAGGACCTTGAACACTGCTTCAGAAAGCGGCAAGAGTGATGAGCTCAGTGTGTTTGAGGTGAGGGAGAGGACCTGAGGGGGATCAGTGGCAACACGGCTTTTCTTGTAATGCATTTTTAAAAATTTAAACGTTTACCATATTTTTTGGTCATGCCTCCTACAATGGGATAGTACTCAGCAAGAAAAGGAACTTATTATTTATCACTTTTTTTTTTTTTGGCAGTACTGGGGATCGAACTCAGGACCCTGCGCTTGCTAGGCAGACGCTTATTCCACTGAGCTATATCCCCAGCCCCCAGGAACTTATTATTGATACCTACGGCAACATAAATGAAACTCAAGCTAGTTATACTAAAGGAATGAACCCAGACCAAGCAAAAATACTACATACCATATGACTTTGTAAATATATACATGAAATTCTAGGACATTCATAACAATTTATAATAGCAGAGACACAATCCTTGTAGCCCATGCATAAGGGTGAGAAGGTATAAAAAGTTAGAAAGGGGCAGAAGGAAACTTTTGGGGTAATGTATGTGTCTATTTTCTATACTATAAAGTGGTTAGAGGGGTGTACACATGTATAAGTCAAAAATGATCATTTGTACACTTTAAATATATCAGTAACACTTCAGTGAAGCTATCTTACAATATGACATTGGATTCCTGATGTGTTACACACACCAAAACCAATTCCAAGAGGACTAAGAATTTAAACTGAAGAAATATAAATACTAAAGTTTTAGAAGGAATTTCAAGAGATTATCTTCCTAAATTTGGGAAAAAGGTTATTTATTAAACAAGAAACAAAAAGCACCAGCTCTAAAAAAGAAAAAAATAACTGAAACTACATTAAAATCAAGAACAGGGTCAGGGATATAACTCAGTGGCACAAGCACCTGCCTGGCAAGCACAAGGTCTTGAGTTTGATTTCTGGTATTAAACTAAAGTTAAATTAAATTAAATTAAGAACATCTATCCAAATAGCTGTCAAAAATATCATTGAAATGTTTTCAAAGAGCCACAAACTGAGAAATTATATTTCCAATAGATATAATGCTACTCATTGGCAGAGGTTTAATATTCTAAGTACATAAAGAACCCTTACAAGTCAGTCAGCATCTGCTTATGAGCACATGGAATAAATATACTTTTCCCTATTTCTTCCACTCAGCACAATTAAGAGCCCTGGGCATTACATATAAGATAATTATATATACAGATGCCCTTGGACTTCTGATAGGGTTATGTCTCAGATTCACTGTAGGCTTACAATATTATAAGCTACCAGACCTAACCTACCAAACATCATAACTTAGCCTATCTCATACACGGTCAGAACACTTATTTAGCCCTCAGTTGGGCAGAACCAGCTAACACAAAACCCACTTTACAATAAAGTGTCAAGCCTCTCCTGTAGCTGCACAGATGGTCGTTTCGCAGACATGACGGGATGTGAGGACCACTCACCAGAAGTGCTAGTGACACAGTGCACCACAGATAACTGGCTATTTCCCTTCATGATCATATAACTGACTGAGAGCTAATGCTGAAAGAGTGCACTGTGCTACCCCAGGAAAGCATGACATCCAAACTTTGAAGTCTGGTTTCCACTGAATGCTTGTCACTTTTATATCATCATAAAGTCCAGGCTTAAACTGAATCATCCTGAGTCAGGACCATCTGTAAAACACAGGCTGTGATGGTCACAGGAGAAGGCAGGCAGCTGGGATTCAAGCTTCTGGGGTTTCCTTTGTGCCTCCCGTATCCCAGATTTGGAGCTTAGGAGACCAGCAATCTGGAAATACCAATGGCCCTGATGAAAACAAAACAAAGCCTACGCCTCACTCTACTACAGGCCCAAGGGAGAGGCACTCTGGCACAAAACAAGGCTTTGAGACAATAATGGCGTACTCCAACTAAACATCACACAGGAAAATGGCACATGGTCCCAGCCTCACCTTCTGTCAAAGGCTAAGAGGAGTGCCTAGGCGTCTACCCTCCCGTGGCTACACTGAGGTGCACACCAATGGGGTGCACCAGAAGAAGCCAAGAAGGGGGCAAGGACATTCATTGACACAGCCAGTCGTGAGGCTGTCCCTCAGGTGCCCCTGGAGATGGGGGAGCTGGAATTCCCACCCGGCCGTCACAGAGGTAACAAGAGCTCTGCCTCGGGTGTCCATGCAGCAGCAGCAGCAGCAGCAGCAGCATTCAACCCTTCCCTTGCTGGAGAAGTGGGAGGAAGAGAGGGAAGGGCAGGAAAAGGAGGAGGGGAGGAGGAAGAAGAGAGGGGCGGTAGGGGAGGAGGAAAGATGGGAAGAGGAGAAGCTCCTGCCAGTTAAATGAGTCCATAAGGAAAACCAGGCAATCTGATGGAAAATGGGCAAAACGCGTCAACAGAGAAGAGGATAACAACCACCTTGGCCTTCTGAGCTGTTCTCATGGTTAAATGATGCAGTGCTTAAAACAGCTTTCCACACAAAGTAGTAATAAACAAGAGGCAGCGCTACTATTATCATTATTACAATTATGTCACAGGATATGACTCCCATATGCCCTAATGGTGTAAAAAGATGCTCAATGTCACTAATAATCATGGAAACACTAATTTAAACCATACTGAGACATTCACTGGCATACTACTTACAAAAAACGTTGTCAAAAAGAGGGCCTGGGGTTCTAGCTCGGGGGCAGAGAGCATGTTGGGACATGTGTCTAGCATATGCAAGGTCTAGGTTTAATCCCAAGCAAGAAAAAACAAAGAAAGAAAGAACAGCAATACCAAGTGTTGGAGAGGATGTGGAGAAACAGGAAGTCTTATTCATTGCTAGTGGGAATAGATGTTAGGCACACTAACTTTGGAAAGCGTTTAGAATCACCTTGAAATGCTGGACATTCACATATTCATGACCTACCAATGCCACTTCTGGGTATAAATTCTAAAGAAACTCTCAGATTTACACCAGCAGACATGTACAAAAGTGTTCCCAACAGCACTGTGCACAGTAATAAAATAGAAACCAGATGTTCATCAACATGTGCAGTGGTGTCATGGCTGTACCTAGATGTCCCCCTACAGCCTCATGTGCTTACAGGTGGGGCTCTTTGGAGGTAGCTGGATATAGGGTGTATGCATGTGGATTAAGGGTGTGATAATTAAATTGGTCCACTGATTGGTTTAGCATAATTCTGGGTATGATCATGGGAAGCCCCGCCCTGGATGGGGGTGGAACCCATCAGTAGGCTTGTAGCCTGAATGGAATATGAAGGGCCAGAGATGTTGCTTCCTGCCTCCTGGCTGCCCGGCCATGGACTGTGTCTCCTTTGCCATGCTGCCCTGCCTTGGAGCCAGCCAACTATGGATTGAAACCTCTATAAACTGTGGTCTGAAATAAACCTTTCCTCCTTTAACCTGTACTTGGTCGGGTATTTTGTCTCAGCAATGAGAAAAGTAAGAAGACAAGTGGTTTGAATGTGTGTCCCAAAGTTCACATGTTGGAAACTAAGTCCCAAATTCATATGCTGATAGTACTGGAGATGGAGCTTTCAGGAGGCAACCAGGGTTAGAGGAGGTCACAAAGCCAGGTGTGATTAGCGGTCTCACAAGCAGAGGAAGAGCTGAGCAGCACACTCCTCCCTTTCATGATCTCTTGTCATGTGCTGCCTTCTGCTGTATTACGACACAGCAAGACAACTCTTCCTGGAACTGGCCCTTCCATCTGGGACTTTTGGGCATCCACAACTACAGTAGAAATATATTACCATTTTTTATAAATTACCCAGCCCATGGCATTCTGATACTGCAACAAAAGACAGACTAGACAGCACACTAGTGTGCAACTACATCATAGTGTATGTACAGGTAGGATATTTGACTAGATCAGCAACGAACGACTGAAAATTACATGCTGCAACACGCATGATGTTAAGTCACAAAAGAGCACTTTCAGAAATATTAGGCAAACTCAAAACAGCAGCTTGTAAAAAGGAAGGGAAGGTGGAATGGATTCTCCAAAAACACAGTGTTATAAAAGATGAACGTCTGTAGAAATGTTCCAGATTGAACAATGCTAGGGAAACATTGCTGGATCCCCTATGGATGGAGAAAATGGGTCATGGGGCAGTATGAGGTCAGCTTACTGCAGTTAATAGGCTGTAACGGGTCTGTAAGGGGATACTCCTGCTGTTACACTGAGGCATGCAGGCTGCAGGCTGCACCTGACGTGACGTGCTCCATGGGTTCTGATAAAACCGTGTTCACATGTGCAGGAGGTGTGGTGTGTGTGTCAGTGCACCTGGTGTAAAGAGAGACCAGAGCGGGGGAGCGGGAAGGAGACAATAATGCGTCCCTAGGTGAGTCGATTAAAAGGTGTGTGGGAGGTCTTCGTACTCATTATTTCTGAGAACTTGAAATTTTCCAAATGATGAGTCCAAAGTAAAGGGGTGGTATGGCTTGGATCTGAAGTGCACCCGAGGCCCACGCACTACAGGCACGGGGAGCTGAGGACACCCTTAAGAGGTGGGGCCCTGACATCACAGAGGTGCGCAGGACCCACCTCCTCCTCCTCCCTCCCCGCCTGTCCCTGCACAGGGGGCAGCTGTGCTCACTTTGTGCTGCAGCAGTGGAGCCAACGGACCAGGAGCCCCCAGAACAGAGAGCCAACACAGACCCTTTCTGTTTGTAAGCTGATTAGCCGGGGCCTGCATTACAGTAACATCAAGCTGACACAAGAGAAAATCCAACTCGGGATGATTCCTGAGGCTGGTGGTGGTAGGTGAGGTGGGGTCTTTCATCTGTGCTTTACTAGGGGAAGCAGGTCCTCAAGATGTTCATTAGGGTAATATTCTTTGTAACTTAGAGACTCTCCTTCCTGTGCTTTCAAGTATTGAAAAAGAGAAGAAGTAAAAAATATCCCATCTTGGGAAAGACACCCTAGGCTGGTACCAAGTGGAGCTCTTAATATAGACAGATAGAACATCCCCTAATCTCAAAATCTAAAACCTAAAATTCTCCAAGACCAAAGGAAGGCAGATTTAACTGGTCACTGCTCTGAGTTTTAAAAATGAAAACAATTTTTAAATCTACCTTCCTTTGGTGAGAGTCAGCTATTGTGTCAGGGACACAGAGGCAGCAAAATGGGTCAGAAGAACAGGCCGGATGGCATCAGACTGCTCCCCATTGGGCAGGCCGAGGATCAGGATGGGTTGAACTGCAAGCAGGAGGAAGGTGAGACCCAGGAAGGATGGGGACAGGCAATGAGAAAAGATCAGAAGCTCAAAAGCCTATGGGGTCCAGACAGATCCATCACTGCACAAAGTAAGTACCTCCATGGGAGTGCAGTGTCCTTTTTTCTAATGACATGTAGTTCCCCTTATCCATTGTTTCAGTTCCAAAGTTTCTGTTACCTGAGGTCAAAATATCAAATAAAAAATTCCAAAAAACTCTGTAAATTTTAAATTGCACATGTTCTGAGTAGTGATGAAATCTTGTACCATCCCACTCCTTCCCACCCAGGACAAGAAATGCCCTCTGTCTGCAGTATCCATGTTGGATATGCTACCCTCTCGTTAATCACTTAACAGCCTTTTGGGTTGTCAAATGGACTGGACCAGTATCACAGCACTTGTGTTCAAGTAACTCACATTTTACCTAATAATTGCTTCAAGCTCGTTTTAGACATGCCAAAGAGAAGGGGTGAAGTGTTCCCTGTAAGTGAAAAGGTGAAAGTTCTCAACAAGAAAAAATTCATATGCTGAGGCTGCTAAGATCTTCACCAAGAATCTGGTGCTGTCTGCATGTTCAGGCGTTTGCCGGGCATCTGGGAACATACCTCCCACAGAGAAGGGGGACAATGCCACGTGCCTTGACATGCATGAAGGTTAGTGGTGGCATCTGTGATGAGTGGGGGGTCGGGGGGGTCACTACACTACTCCAATCTCCTGTGACCAGGCAGGAATGGCCCTGTGGTGGCAGGTGGCCTGATTTTTCAAGAGAAATTAACAATCTGACCTTTACATGAGATCTATGTGGATTTTAAAGTGTGGGTTTGAAGTGTTTTATAACAAGAGGCAGCCTAACACTCATGGGTAATGCCGTCTGGCGACCTCCTTGGTAATTAAGTTCATTTCCTGGAGCTGCCATAATAAAAGTGTAACCTATGAGGAGGGCATCCCACAACAGAGATGTACACTCTCACAGTCCTGGGAGCCAGAAGTCCGAGGTCCAGGTATCAGCAGGGCTGTACCTTGTACGGGCTGAGGGAAGGACCTGTTCCACGGCTGGGTAATTTATAAAGAACAGAAATTTACGTCCTTACAGTTATGGAGACTGGGACGTCCAAGACTGAGGCCCTGGCATTTGGTGAGGGCCTTCTCTCTGTGTCATCTTATGGCAGAAGGGCAGGGACAGTGCAAAGGGGCTGCCCCTGGCCTTTGGGAAGGTGTCCTCTCGGGAGAACGGCTCCGGCTCTGTCTGCAAGAGCAGAGCCTCAGGGCCTGAGAACCTCTCCTTCCGCCTTCCCTCCCAAGGACATTGTGCTGGGAATTAAGTTCTCGGTGTGTGAACTCTGGGGGTCACATTCAAACCATGTGCCCAGTTTCTCCTGGTTTTCTGGAAATCTTTGGAAACGCTTGGCATGTAGCTGCCTCAACTCAGCGACCAGCTTTCCATTCTCCTGGTTTTCTCCCTGTGTGTGTCTGTCTCTGTACCCAAATTTCCCTTTTTTATAAGGACACAGTTGTACTGGTTCAGGGCCCACCCCAAGGCCTTATTTGTTAAGATCACATTTCCAGACATGGTCACATTCACAGGTACTGAGCGTCAGGACACAGATGTTTTTTACAGGAACGCAATCGAAACCATAGCACTGAGATAACTGGCAGCACCCGAGGCAGGGGCTGAGGCCCAGGAAGAGTGAGGGTGAAAACCACACTGGTCAGCATGGGGCCCAGACTTGGCACTGCGAGTTTAATGCCTGGAGCTGGACACATCCTGCCCAGGAGGGTTCAAACACCCCTGAGCCACCAGGCCCATGGAGAAAAGAGCACAGGAAGCCTGGAAGACCATGACCTATGCTGGTTGGCAGATGCTCAACCCTCAGGTAACGAGCCTGGAGAATGTAGGGCCGAGGCCCAGCTGAGTCCTTTGATAGGGCCTATCTACTGACCTCGCTGGGGAAGCTTGCAAAACTCGTGGGATGCCAGGTCTGCTTTGGGACTGGAGAAGGTGGACTGAACAAATAAAAACAAGAAGCAAAGGTTTGCTTCTTGACCAGGAATGAATTATTATACAACTCCTCAGGATTGAAGTCGGTCCCAGAAGTCAGGCCACAGCCTGGGGTCATTTTCCAGTCCTGGCTGAGGATACTTTCCAGCTGACAGTTTGCTGAGGCCAAGGCCTTGGGCTCCTGGTAAATCCACACCACCAGGCTGCACATGTGAGCAGCAGCTGGAACCAGCATCCCGGGAAGCTGATCAGGGAAAACCAGGGGCCCCCAGGGCACATCCTCCAGACAGGCTCTGGGTCAGAGGCAGAGCCTGTTCACTTCTGCTGGCAGACCAAGGCCCTGGGCAAGGCCCTGGGCAGTCGTGAAGAATATGCAGGCCTGGGGCAAGAGGGCTCAGTGAGAGGTGAGAAGGAGGGTCTGACCCCAGGCAGGAGACCCAGCATGGGGCCACGGCTGCTCCCAATGACATTAAAGCAAGTACTTCGTACTGCTGTTTCCAATTCTCATTACTGGTGACAAGAGCCTACAAAATTCTCAAGATTTTATATTTGCACCTCTTTCCTTGTAATGAAAACCTTGATACCCAAAGACATTAAGGTAATTACTTATGGTTAAATATGTATATCTGTATATAAAATAGTTTCAAAACAATACAACTTTATTACCAACAATAAGACTACTGAATGCAGTTTAGGTTTTATTTGTGGTTCTTTTTGTCTCTTTGTCTTACTTGGAATGCACAAATCACCATGATTCAAAGTCACTTGCAACAATTCTCTGGGAGGTTAAACCATCAGTTTTGTATACAGGAGCATTTGTTTCAGTTTGTTTTCAATGTCAAGAGATGGTTTTTATTCTTTTGTGTTTAATTTTGTTTTTTAGTTATTTGAAATGTTTACAAGGTTCCAAAGGCAACTTATAAAACAAGGTACACAGTTTGGTTTGTAAGCCTGGGGTCTATTATTCCATTCTTTTCTTTTGCAAGATGAAAGCCAGTCTGTATATGCAGCCCTGTCCACCCCTCTCTTCTGTGGAAAGCAGCGTCCCATGCACACGGCTTTACCCTGGTCTTTCTTAGGCGGTAATGAGTCCCGACAATAAAAACTTCACCGTGATATACACAGACCTTCCTCGGGCTGTGACAGCTTTGCGCCCTCCACCACGTGGCCGGACCAGTCCCATGGGCGGATCTCGGTACAGAGACCTTCCTCGGGCTGTGACAGCTTCGCGCCCTCCACCGTGTGGCCGGACCAGTCCCTGGGCGGATCTCTGGCCAACTTCTCCTTGGCAGCTTCGCTGCTGCTGCTGCAAAGGGCCCTGCTGATGTGAGCGTGCATGCTTCGGGGGGGGGGGAGCAGTTTGAATCCTCACTCCCTCATCCCAAAGCCTTTGGCTGGAGACTCCAAACGTGCCAAACCTCAGGTTCCACATTTGTAAAACGGGGATAATGAGATCGTGTCTTTCATAGTTCAAGATGAATCAATGTGTTTAAAAATACTCAGCACAGGGTCTGGTGCACAGCAGACAATCAGTAAGTGTTTGCTGGGTTTTGCTCCATCTTGTTTTCATTGTTCCAGAGCCTAGCACTTAAAAGTTCAGCATCTGGAAGGACAGAAAAAAGACACACACTTCCAGCTCGCAGGTGGTGTGCTAAGCGCTCTCACAGGCAGGGGCACAAAAACGGGGTTTCCCAGTACAGCCTGGGAGACCAGGGAGGCTGAGGGACAGGTGATTCTACTCACCCCGCACATATTTCTCTTACAAAAATGACTCCCTGGTATTCTGTTCTCAACACATGCAACTGCACAGGGTGAGCAGAGGACCACGCACTTCCAGAGTCTCAGAGATTGGCTCAGGATAGGCATGTGACTCAGGCGTGACCCAGGGCAACCAAAGACAGTCAGCCCTGGAGCTCACAGACAGACTATGAAAGAGAGGCTTTCTAATTTCCTACCTAATGCTAACCTCATTAGATGTAAGCCCAGAGTTGCCAGGAACCATCATAGAACATGAGAAAAGCATGAGGAAGTCAGGGCTAATAGATGAGAAGGGCAGATTCCCAACCCTGTCCCTTAGATGCCTAGGATATCAGTGAACTGAAAAAAATCTCTTTTGTGACCAAGCCAGTTTGAACTGGGTTCTCATTTGCATGAAAAGTGGTGAAAGCCTTAAGATGAGACACACCTGTAATCCCAGCAATTTAGAAGGCTAAGATAGGAAGGTGTCAAGTTTGAGCAACTTAGCAAGACTCTGTCTCCAAAGAAAAAATGGGCAGGGGATGTAGCTCAGTCTTCCCTGGGTTCCCTCAGTCTTCTCCTGTAACAGTGACAGACAGAAGGTCCTGGACAGAAAGGAGAGACACCTTGGCAGAGGGAAGATACCACAGCCGGCCTCTCTCATGGCAAGATCTACGGGGCCAGCGCCCATGGCCTGAACTGAAACCCAGCTTTGACCTGGCGAGACTGATTTTTGCATTCTAAGGACGGCCAAAGAATGCTCATCCAGACAGTCATCTGCCTAGTGGTATCCGAATCAGGTCAGGACAGCACAGGAGGTGACGGGGGTCTGAGACTCAGCCTGCCAGAGCCCTGGGCCCACACAGCGTGTGCCTGTGACTGCGCACCCTCCCACGCGGGGGACGTCGTCTCTGCGCGGCCTACTACACCTAGTACATTGTCAGTGCTATGCAGAGTAGCCACCGTACTGTATCATTCAGAAAACAGCGACAAAGAAGAAAAGTCTGTACATGCGCAGTACAGATGCAAGTCTTCCCTCCTCCCCGTGTATTTTCCATCTGCAGTGGGCTGAATGCGCGGCCGAGAAAGGTGTGGGTATAGAGGGCCAGCTGTGCTCAGCCAGAGTGGAAGGGAGTGGACTCAGGCAGTGAAAAGGGACAGGTGCGGGACTGGGGTGACCTCCGCGGGAAAACTGGCTTGACCTTGGGCGAGCTGTGCTGGCTGTCAGGGGCTCTGACAGCCCTCTGGGCAAAGAACGCCAGACTACGTATCTCATTGGCTATCATGAGGATTAAGTGAGATCAAACATGTAGAGCGCCTGGCATGGAGAAAGCGCAGCATAAATAATGACTTTTCTCAAACAGCTCCAACCTCGCAGCCTACCATCTTCTAAATAAGTCCCGAATCATACTCCAGCTGTTTATAATCCTGCTGCAGCTGCTGCCCAGCTCCGGGCGCTGGGTGGTGAGTGCCCTTCCCTCTCTGGGACCCAGTTTCCCCTCTTTATAAGGAGAGGAATGGTCTCGATTCCTGCTTCTCTGTGGATGGTTTACATCATCTTTTAGAAATACAGACTCTCGGGCACGTGCTTAAGCTACTGAGTGAGACTCTGCAGTCAGCAGGACCGCAGACAATACCTGGATCATTGAGTTAGAGACCTTGCAGTAACCTCACCTACACGCTCCGGCCTTTCTCTGTTCTCAACACACAGTCCTAGTCACCCTCAGGCACAGCATAAGGCCACTGCCATGCCAAGCCCAAAGCTTTCTCTGACCACTGAGCCTGGGGTGGTGGTCTGGACTCCTGAAACAACTGTTCTCTGTGCCATTTGTGTACTGGTGAGGTTTTTCTAACTAGGATGAAATAAGTATGATGAGTCAGGTACGTTACAAAGAAAAGAATCTTATTTAGCTCATAGCACTGGAGTCTGAAGTCCGAAGGGTGGTGTACCGCAAGCTCAGAAGGGTCACCCCTTGCCCGCATCAGCTCGTGGGGCCTGCAGGTATGATGGTGAGAGTGCTCGTGGGGAGCAAACAACTGTACCTCAAACCTGGATCAGAAAGGACTGTGTTTCTACCCGCCTTCTCTAGATGATGTGCCCCCAGGGACCCAGGAAGTTCCACCAGGCCCTGCCTCCCTGAGGCGCCACACACTCAACACTCAACACGGGCCCTGCCAATCAAGCCTTAGTCACAGAGGACCCCTAAGGTAGGGAGTTAAACAGGCCACCCCCAAATCATGGCAATCAGGTGCTGTCCTAGGGACAGTTTTCTCTTGACCACAGTGTAAACTCCAGACAGGCCTGGGTTACATGATTGGGGGTCTGTCCTGGTCAATGTATCACAAGGCAGTGTCATCCCTGTGCGTGCATCAGCATGTGCTTACACAGCGACGAAGGCTGTGATGGGCCCAGTGACACGATCTTATGAGACCAGCATCAGAATAATGAAGCCCCATGAGGCACATGCCTGTACCAAACGTTACTACATTTTTATGCCAAGCATGGTCGTGCATGCCTGCAACCCCAGCTGCTCAGGAGGTTGAAATGGGAGGATTGCTTGAGCCCAGCAGATCAACACCAGCCTGGGCCAAACATTCTACATCTTCTCTATAATCAAGAATATAATCAAGCAACTTCTGTAAAGCTCTGGGGCCAGAGACAAAGCTTTCCATCCACAGTGCTCACCGTCCAGCTCCCAAATGTGGAGACCTGCCAGGACTTCACTGTTCACATGAAAAAAGCACTCTCAGCATGGCTTCTTTACAACCCTACACTTAGAAATTTGAAAATGCTGCAATCATTGAGCCTAAATAAATCAAGCCTAAGTAAAAAAAAAAAAAAAAACAGTTTTCTTTTTCACGATGATACCCAATGCTGGAGTAATCATACTGAAATTGGCACCCCCACATTGCAGTGCAAACTGACACAACCCTCTCAGAGAACACATAGGCATGCGGGGAGCGGGGGAAGGAAGTCCCTGAGAGTGCTGGTGGGAATGTATTCTGGTTCAATCACCCTGGAAACCAACATGGAGAGTTCCCAAAAAAATAAAATTAGAAATTCCTTTTGAGCCAGCTATACTTCATCTGCCTATAGTCTCCAATGAATTAAAAACGTCATACTATATAATACCTACATCTCATCTTTGTAGAGTGCAATTCCAACAGTTAAGCTCTGGAAACAGCCTAGGCACCTGTCAACAGACGAACAGATGAAGAAAATGGGGCACACACAGACAATGGATTATTCCTCAGTCACAGAATGAATCCATGCCCACTGCAGGAAAACAGATAGATCTTAAGACCACCATGTTAAGTGAAATAAGTCAGACACAGGAAGTTAAATATCACATGGTTTCTCTTATATGAAAAACTTAAAATACACATAAATGAATGAACCAAGTAAAGGAGAGATGATCGGAAAGGGGAGGGCAGACTCTCGGGGGTGGGCGAGGGAGCCGGGGGAGGGGCAGGTAAGGGTGCAAAGGTCCAGGGACTGAAAATTACCAAGATGAGTTTTATGCACATGCCAGTTCCCCAAAATAAATATCACACACTATACTGCAAACATACACATAAAACAAGAAAGGAAAGCCCTGGCAAGACATCCTAAGGAGCAAACAGATGTTTCCAGGAAACCCACTCCCAGAACTTTACCTTAATTAAACAAAAGAAAAGGTTAATTTGTATAAAGAATCATGTAAATAATAGCAAGTTATGTATTATTTCATATTTATTTCATATGGGTAACCTAGAAATTACATTTTAAAGTAGTAAGATTGAACTTAATTTTCTGTTCTCATTTCCCCCATTTTAATTTTTGCTAATTTTTATTAACTTTTCTTAAATTCTGGGGGAGTGACTTAGTTACTTTTCTCTTATTGTTAGGACAAAATACCTCACACCCAAAATTAAGGAAGGAAAGATTTATTTAGCTCACAGTTTGTGGAGGTTTCAGTCTTTAGTCAGCTGGCTCCAAGGAAGTGTGGCCTGGCAGAGGGGTACTGCTCATGGCGGCAGAAGCCAGCAAAGCAACAAGAGTAGAAGGGATAGAGCGAGCCTTTTTTCCTCCCTTATATTGTAAGCAGCTACCTGCCCTAGGGTGGGTGTAGCACTTGCACCATCTCAGTGCTCTCCTCTTGCACAGGCTCAGGATGTTTGCAAAGTGAGGACCCAGGCCCCCTGCTGAGTCACTTAATTTGACTTCTCAAATTGACACAATGAATCAATCATTACAACATCCTAGGACATAAACAACCACCCTAGGGCATGTCCTCTACACCCTGCTGATGTGGAACCTCTGATTCACTAAATTAAGCTTCTGAACTCAAGTTGACACAATGTATCAACCGTTACAGCAACACTAAACTACTGGCTATTCAGCAATCACCATGGAAGAATCCACTTAGCAACACACCAAAGCTCTCCCTTCATCTCATTCCATGGCTGTGACAGTCAGGTGACATCTGAATTAATACCCCGGCCTCAGCATCAAGAGCAAAGGCAGCCTCAAGGCTGGCAATTACCAACTTGAAAGAGAAGACACAACTCCCAACCCGTAGCTTAAGATGTAACTCAGATTCCTCCCAAACCCTGCTAAAATAGGGCTCTGTGCTAACTGCCTGAGTTGTACTTATTGAAAGAATAAAAAGTTTTCAAAATAACTTTATTCTAGGCATCAATCGCAAGAACTTCAATCACAGGGAACTCCCAGGCCACTTCCTCCTTTGGCCAGTCCTGGGAATAAGTAAGGGAAATGAACCCTCACCCTTGTGGTGACCTACAGGTCTCCTGGTCTGCAGTGATGCACAGTGAACAGTGTGGCTGGGTCACCAAGCTGCATGTGTCTCTATTTTTATGTGGGTTCTTTTGAGACAAGAGTCTTGCTATGTTGTTCAGGCTGGCCTTGAACTCACAGTAATCATCCTGCCTCAGTCTCCTGAGTGCTGGGATCACAGGTGTGTGTCACCATACCTGGCTCTTAGGTGTCTCTGGAGCAGATCTGAAGCCACTTCCATGAGACAGCCTACCTGTACAATGGGGACATGGGTGCTTTCCTCACAGGAAGAAGCCACAAGGAGGTAACAGCTTCCAACATTCCTGGAGCACTGCACTGCCTAGTAATGTATGTTAGCAGCTCAGATGTTGTATGTAGATTTCACAAGAAATCTTTCTATTTGATACTACTCATTGCTGGATGGCAACAAACAGCAAACTTTCTTTTGCTAGAGGGAGGATGTCTAACTGTGGCCCTCGCGCAGGGCAGCTTAGAAATCATCTGTGCAGTTGAAGCTTCAGAAAGTCACCTAGCATCTGACCCAGAGATTCCGCCTCTGGGAACCTGCTGTAAGGATGTGAACCCTGCAATCATGCATCCCTTAACAATAGGGACACATCCTGTGAAACATCATGAGGCGACGTTGTGGTTGTACAAACACCATGGAGTGCACTATGCTAACACAAAGATGGCTTGAAGGCTCTGGGAGATACAGTCCCGAGGGACCAGTCTTCTGTTTGGTACACTGTTCACCAAGACAGCACGCAGTGCATAGCTGTAGGAGTGAGCACATGAGTGTACACAAGGCTCTTTGGTGAAATATTATTTCTAAGTGGAAAACTGGAAAGGGCTCAGGTATCCAACAGAAAAGAACTAGACAAATAAATGCTGGCACATACATGCAGTGACCACCTCCCACTGTGGGCCTGGGGAAGTCATGGGTGCCAGGAAGGCATGGGGAGAGAGAGACACTGCAGGATGCTTACTGTGTGAGAACAGGATCCATCCACACACCCAACAATACGAATGTCCCATCTGCACAGTGTCCAGGCCGAGAGATCTCAATCTTTTCTCAGCAGTTTGACCCAGATGTGGGTGGCATGTCCACTTTGTGACACAGTCCCTGTCCAGAGAGTAGAGAGCCCCACATCAAGGGGCACTGTGAAAAAGGGCATGACAGATGGCTTGGGGTATGAGCCCGCCCAAGGCAGAGTGGCCCTGGGGCAAGGTGGTGTCAGCCCACACTCTCCTCGGCTCAGTGAGGACACAAGGATGTGGACCTCATCTGAGGCCAGAGAGGGGCAGAAAGGGCTGACACGTGGCTCTGCAAGAACGTGCAAACCTCAAGTCCAGATGTGCATGTGGGCTGGGGCCTCCACGGGGGCAGCTGAGACCTCCCGATGGACCTGTGGCCAAACCGATGGGACCGACATCCGCTGTGTGGCACTTTTCTCTCCCAGTCTGTGCATGTTCTCCTTCATGCTTCTGTGTGCAGATAAATAGGGCGCCGCTTCACCGGGTCAGGCAGCAGGGAAGAGGCAGAGGGGGCATTTGCACTTGTAGGACCCCACCATACCACACCACACTGGCCACTATTTATGCCCAATGGAAAGGTGGACAGAGGGAGTGAAGAATGTTCCAGAAGCTCAATCTCCAGGGAACAAGCATACCCCAGAAGGGTTGATGAAGTGAGACAAAATGTCTGTGAGTATGAAAGCCACCTCCAGCCAGCGGGAAGAGGCCTGGGATGGGGGCACTGCGGACAAACTGTGGAGGACCTGGGTAGGGTCCAGGCGAGGTGGCAACCTTAATCCTTAACACACATGGGGCCATTACTGTGATGCCAGCTGCTGTAACAGAGGCTGCACCTTCCTAGCGCATCAAGCTCTCTCTCCTGTCTATGAGGTGTGTACTCCTGGATATCCAGCTTACAAAAGAAGAACCTGAAGCACAGAGCTTAAGCAACCAGCCCAAGTCCAACAGAGCTAGGATCTGGACCCTGGCACACAGTGTCCGCGCGTGCATGCGTGCATGTGAGAGAGAGAGAGAGAGAGACAGAATATGTAAATGTGTGGCTTAGAAACACCACAAATGCATTATCTTAGGTTCTGCAGCACAGAAGTCAGCACGGTGCTCAGAAGCTGAAATCAAGATGGCGGCAGGCTGTGCTCCTTTCTGGAGATACCAGGGCAGAACCAGTTTCCTGCCCCTCTGGCTTGCCAGCGACACCCACTCAGCTCTTCCATGCTAAGGCTGAAGCCCCCCTTTCCACACTGGCTGTAAATGACAGCAGGAGAGTAGATCCATCTTCAGAGGCCACTGTTTCTGTGGCTTATGATACGGATTCCCTTTTCACAGGGTCAGGCACCACGAGGCCTGCTCCAGGCATCTCTCTCCAGTCTACCTTTCTCTCTTGCCTGCCACTTGCTGATATTTTTTGAAGTGCAGCAACATATCCACAACATAAGAAAATTGCAACTCCACAATGTGTAAGTGTACCATTCAGTGGCACTAAGTACATTCACAGTGTACACTTCTACCTGCATCCCAGAACATCGTCCTCTTGCATAGCTGAAACTGCCCATCAAACCCTAACTCCCTGTTCTCTCCTTTCCCCAGCTGGAGTGATGCCATCCTGCTTTCCAACTCTCTCAATCTGCCCACTCTGGGTGCCTCTTAAGAATGTGCTCATCCAGTGTTTTTCCTTCTCCATTAGTAGCATGTCCTCAAGCTTCATTTGTGTTGCAGCTTGGGTCAGATTGTACTTTCTTGTTCAGGCTGAACAGTGCTCTATGATATGGACAGACCACACACTGATTATCCAGGAACCCATTAGTGGATGCTTGGGTTGGTCCTGCATTTTAGCTACTGTGAACAATGCTTCTGTGGGCATGACTGCATAGCTACCTGCTCATATTCTTGTTTCCAGTCTTTGGAATTTGAGACATGGAGTCACTAGGGATATGGTAATTCTATTTGTCAGTCTTTGGGGAACTGCCACATTGGTTTCTGAAGTGGCTATGCCATTTCACATTCTCAACCCAGGCAGCCTTCATCCAAAGCCAGCATCTTTGCTGTGGATACAGGTGCAGAGGCAGGGGAACAGGTGTGCCGCAGAGGGCAAGAAGAACCTATCCCGGCTGGCATTCATGTGCACACAGTAAGAGCCAGAGACATGTGGACCACATGCTGAGGGAAATAGGAAGCCACCATGTGCTCTAAGGAAAGGCAGATTTGATGGCAGGATTTTAGAAGACTGTTTTGGTGACAGCTCCTGGCCTGGGTTGAGGGGGTGACAGGTGGCATGAAATGGGCCCTGTGTCCCACTGTGCTGTGTGACAGGCTTGGAGACTCTTCATCCATTCACTAGCTCATCCAGTGCGTTACAATTTGTTGCTACACAGTACCATGTCTCAGGGCCCAGAGAGGACTGACCTGGGTCTCACAGTCCAGCAGGGACGCTGGCAAAACTGCCACCCCAACAACACACAAAGGAGCCACTCTAATTTCGTAGGCATGGACTAGCATCGAAAAATCTTTATTTATAACTAACATGCATGGAAGGAAAATAAATACCACATTCCAAGCAGGATCTGCCCCCATTTTCCCGGCCCCTGAATGCACATTCTTCATGAGGCACAGGCTCCTCTTGTCCACAAGCGCGGAATGCCAGCCACGAAGCCCAAGTGTGACTCAGCGTCTTCACAGTGTGGCTTTGAAATCTGTAAGAAGCTGAGTCATCTTGCTGTTTTCTACTGAAGCCCCAACTTCTATTTACAGTGACCCCCCTCCCAGCCCAGTGAAAATAAAATCTCTCTTTGAAGCAGAACTCACCATGCGGAGCCAAGCTGCCGCCTGCACGGTGCAAGCCCACTCAGGCTGGAGCTGCACAAAGAGCTGCAGATGTCGGCAGGGCCTGGCTCAGACCCCACCCAGCCCTCCTGGGGACATCCGCCAGGGTGCTTTTCTGAAAGCCACACTGCCAGCCCTGGGCCTCTCCTCCCCCTCCCGGCTTCTCTCCCTCCCTCTGAGGTCACAGGTGTGCCCCAAAGCAGCACCGTACAGGTCGGTGCAGAGGTTACAATGATGTAAGGCTACTGACCAGTCAGAGAAGGACAGAGGATGGAGGGAGGACACACCAGGTGCGCGAGGCTTCCACAGTTGCGGGTGCCCGGACCCTTCCTCCTCCTGTCCACTCAGCTCATCCTTCAACCCACCTGCCAGTTCTCAGCAGTCAGCATCACTTGTTCATCAGCTGGGAAGCAGAACTCACCAGGAGACACCCACAGCCTTGTCACCCGCCTTTCCTTCTGCCTGGCCACACCTCTCCTGCCCCTTGGCGCGCTGCCCTCCTGCCCTCCATGGTGCCCTGGCTGCTCAGCTGCCTGCACAGCCAGTGCTCCCTCTCTCCTGGACACCCTGCCCACACCTGTGCCACCCAGCCTCCGCCCACCCCTCTCCTCTCTGCATTCCCACCAACCCCACATACCATGCAGCGAGGCTTCAGGGTTCTGTGTTGCTGAGCCCAGGGGAGGCATTTGAGCACCTGGGGTGCCCCTGCCTTAGCCTGGCTCCCCTCCAGGTCTGCTGCCCCCCTTGTTTGTTGCTCAGGCCCTCTCTTCTCTCTGTGTCTCTGTCCCCATCTCTCTCTCTTTGCAGGATATTCCTGAGCTCTCTCACCTCTGAATCTGTTACAGTCACTCTTGAGCATCAGAACCAATATTCCTGAGATCAGCTCCCAGGGCCTCTCAACCTTGATCCTCCTCTGTTCCACCCAGGGCCAGCAGCCAGAGAGACCTGCCTACCCCCTTCTATAATGCCCTCTCCTGTCTAATGCAGTCCAAGCAACGAACAATTCTACTCCAAACACCTGCAGAGGGAGTGTCACCCCCCCCACTGTCACACTGCTGGTAGCCTCCAGAAGGACCAAGCGTCCTGCCAAAGGTCTGTCTGCTCCCCCAGACAACTTGCCACCCAGCCAAAATGCAAATGTGATCAAATGCACCCCATCTACATCAGATCTTCTGACCACGGCACACAAGTGCAGATGACCTACATGCTGATCAACCCCTTGCTGTGGTGTGGGCCTGGAACGTCCCTATGTGTTGCAGGCCTACACCAGCCTGTGGCAACACAGGGAGGCAATGGGACCTTTGGGAGGTGGGTCTCTTGGAAGGAACTTAGGTCACTAGCACGTGCTCTTTAAGAAGATATTAAAGCCCTGCCCTGTCCTCTCCCCTCGCCTCCTGGTCATGATGAGGTGAGAAGCTGCCCTCGCCATGTTCTCCCCACCATGATGTCAGTCTTACCACAGGTCCAAATGCAACAGGGTCACGTGACCATGGACTGGAGCCTGGGAAACTGTGAGGCAGAACAGACCTCCTTCCTTGGGAGTCAGGCATCTCGGGAGTCTGTGACAGCACCAGGACACTGGCTAACACTCCGATCTCCAGCTCTGTTCTTCCCCAGTGTTACTGTGTCTGCATGCCATTCCCCACCCCCCCACACACTCTGGGGTACAGTCGCTGCTTTCGCACCACCCTGAAACCTCCTTTCCAGTACTCCCCACATGCTGCCACTCTCCACACACTTTTTCGTCTGACGAGAGATGACTTTTATGTGCCCTTTTTCCAATTCCTTTTACCACCCCCCTTTTTCTCCGGCGCGCTGGGGGTGGAACACAGGCCCTACCTAGGCAGGCACCTGGCCACTGAGCTGTCCCCGCCCCTCCCTGCCTTTCCTAACTGAGTTGTCACTTCCCTTCGGAAGTGTTCTGCTTCCTCAGGCCCAGAGGCTCCTGATGCTCGGCTCCTACGGGCGTGCTTGGCACCCCTGAACCTCATCTAGCCTCAGGTAAGTAACTAGCAGTTAAAAGTGAGTGTGAATTCTGTGCCTTGTGTGAGCAGGAACTGGAGAAGGGGCTCTTCCTGTCACGAGTTGATGCCATCTGTGGCATGGAGAGTGTCTGTTACAAGGCAGGGTCCCCCGTAAACCTTCAACCAAGGCTCAGCTGAGAAAGAGATTCCACCCACATGCCCAAGGCCACGAAATAAACAAAAGTGTCCACAGGCCTGAGGAGACAGGAGCAGGTTGTCCCGGAGAACTGTGAGTCCTTAGCAGCTGTTGGTCTTACCCCACAACTTAAGGCCCCCCTTCTATTGCAAAGAATCGGTTCCAAGACCCCCACATGAGAGCCTAAAACCGTGGATAATACCAAACCCCATGATTTAACACCTTTTCATTTTAAACTAAGGACCTCTGCATTTTGAAGTGTGACAGCAAAACCAGCACACATTTCATTTTCCTTCTTCATAATTTCATGGACAGAAAATCTGCTCTTATTTCAGATCTTAGAAACCTCAGCAGAGGATTTTGTTTCTTTCCTCAAATCAAGAACTTTTACCTTTTCACTTAAAGCAAGCACTGCATGGTTTCTCTTTGACATATCCAGATCACTAGCACCAGGATTTATGTTTGGCAGCTATTAAGTAAAAAATAAATGGTAGTTACCTGAACACGAGCATTGCAATGCAAGGACAGAGGACCTGATAATTGAGGTGGCTACCAATGGGTGGGTAGTGTATACAGCTTGGATACACTGGGCAAAGGTAAGACTTGTGTCCTGGGTAGGCTGGAGGGAGAGTCCATTATGCTGCTTAGAACAATGTGCAACTTAAAACTTGTGAATGGTTTGATTGTGGAATTTTCCATCTCATGGCTGACCTGGCATAACTGAAGCTATGGAAAGGCAAAGCATATTGCATTCTCAAGGTCTAAAGCAGTGCCTGGTAAACAGGTGTGGAAGACAGATCTATATCATGGATGGACGAGTGGACAAAAGCAAACGTGCACCCCTAAGTGGAGGGGGAAGAATTCTACAAGTTGCAGCCAGCACCAAGCCTTGGGATCTGTCCACCCATGAGTGTTGCCAGAGAAAGAAGCAGCACCCCTTCCACTCAGAGCACTGCGAAGCATGCAGCAGGGAGAGAACAGATTGATCTTAAATCCAGCCTGATGACAAGCCCAGCCTAGTAAGGGTTTCTTTTCTGTTTCATTCTCAGTGCTTCAGGAGCTGGGTGACACAGCCCACATTGCTGAACAGCGTGTTGTAGTTTGCTGATCTTTCTTCCCTGTTTATCATCTCTACACCACACCCAGCCCCTATTTTGCAGATAAGGAAACTCCAAACTTAGGGACAGAACATGTCAAAATGAAGCCCATCTGCGGAGCCAGTGCCCCATGCGCCTTTGCAGATCACAAAGCCAGCAGCCACTGCAAACAGAGCTGCAGTGCAGGCTGCTCTCAAAGGCCTCCTGGCACCAGGCATGCAACGTGTGTGTGTTACATGGCCAAGGTGAAAGACCCCAGATGGGAAGGGCAGGACTGTGGGTGCCCAGAGACAAATGCTCTACAAACACCACACAGCTCTGTCAGGATCTGCCACTGGGAAACTGGCCTCTGTGCTTCCTCTCTCCCAATTTTTCCAAGATAAATCCAAAATCAGGATTTTGAAATCAATGTTCTTGACTTTTAATACATGCTGGATGGATACATCCCACAGATGTCAGTTCACAAACCCTGGTCTCCTGTCCCTACGGAAGGGTGTTTATCTCACTGTCTGCCGCCATCTCTAAGAGTCCAGCAAGGCCTATCAAGAACCAGACCCCTGCAGATATATCTGGATGGATGCTCGGATAAATGAACGGATGGCTGTATTGACAGATGTCAAGTGATCAGACGGATGGACAGGTGTACAGAGAGTTGGATGTAAATGTCAAATAGGTGGATGGTCAGATGAACAGATGGTCAGATGGACAGATGGATGGGTAGAAGGAAGGATGACAGATAGGCAGGAGAGTAAAAGAGAAAGAAAGACTGTGTGATCAATAGTCTGGATAGTCCTTCACTTTGCAGCTAGAGCACAGGCTCAGCAGAGGTGAGGGTCCCTGGCTCCCCAGCTACTCCAAGGCACCTTCTGATCTCCCTCAATGGGCAGAACAGGCCCGTGCATGACGCCTGCAGGGTCTGCCTCCTCCTGAAGAGCTGGATCCACTCAGACCAAAACACAAAACCTGTGACGCTGCGGACGGGGGCACAGGACTGTCCACACATTTGGGAAGAAGACATGGTGCAACCTCCCTAAATGTGACCAAGCTACTGAGACAGCTCATCTCCGTGATTAATGAGGAAGCACACAGGAGGGGAGACGTGGATTCAGGGATCCCAGCTGCTGCCAGCTAAGTGACCTTGAGCAAGTGCTTATTCTCTCAGAGCTTCCGTGCCTCCCCCTGTGACACGAGATGATGACAGCTACTTCACACCCTGCTTGCAAGGGTGAAGCAAGGGACCATTGTCCCCAAGGCCCAGCCCAGAGCTTGGTGTAGAAGGCAGTAGTCAGTAAATGTTAGATGAATTCTACCCCATCCAAGCACCCAAGTGGTATTATGGAATGAAGACTTCAGAGGACTAACATGTTAATATTGCGTCAGTCCTTAAAAACTATTCAAAGCCAACATTTAACAAAAAGGTCAAATGTCCGTCAGTTGAACAGACAGATAAAACATACTGGGTACATACTGTGATAACCAGCTTTCCTTCCCTAGGACAAAATACCAAAGATAAAGAGTTACAAAGGAAGATGTTTGTTTAGACTCGTGGTCCACAACCAGCTGCCTCCTTTCTCTTAGGCTTGTGGCAGGAGCACAGGCAGAGAAAACTGCCCAAGAGAGGAAGGGGCTGGGCCCTCACAGTCCCTCTGAGGCCCTCCCCAGTGGCTCTAGGACCTTAGTCTCCTAAGTGCCTAATGCATACTGAAGGAGGAAAGGTTTGTTTTGGCCCAGGTTTCAGTCCATACCTGGCTGACTGTCAGGCAGGACAGCATCACAGAGGGATGCTGGAGAAGGTGCTCATGGTAATGGCTCCAGGGGAGCAGAGGGTGAAGGGAGATAAACCCTTCCAGCCCACGCCCACAGTGATGCCCTCTCGGACCAGACCTCACCTCCCAACAGCAAGTCAGCCAAAACCCATAATGCAACCACCTTCCCGAAGCCCCGCCCATGAGCACTGCAGACCTCCAAGGGACATCTAGATCTGAACCAACAGCCTCCCGCCAGCTGCTGCACACTGAAGCCACTTTTAACACATGTGCCTGGGAGGCATTTAAGACCCAGATGCAGCAGATACAGCACTGGGGTATCTTCAATCACAGAGAAGAATGCGGTCCTCATTTATGTGTCAGTGTACATAAACCTTGGAAACAATCTAAGTGAAAGAAGCCAGACACAAGAGCCCACAAGATGCATGATTCCATTCATGAAACATCCAGACTCAGCGGATGTGCAGAGCTAGGAAGTAGGTCAGAGGCTCCAGGGGCACCGGGAGGTGCTGCTTCATGATCAGAGGTTCTGCTGGAGGTGATGAAAGATGTTGGAAATGGATGGAAGTGACGGTAGCCAAACGCACTACGAGTGTAATTAATGCCACCAAACCATGCACTTAAAAAGGCAAAATTGGAAATTCTATGTTATATATTTTTTATTGCTCTAAAACATTTTTAAAAAAATAAAGTTCTTATAAATGAGCGGTTCTTCCAGTTTGTCTAAGACTGGAAAGAACTCCATGTCAGCTCAACAATTGGGCACCACAACCTTCCAGAACTATCACTATAAAGGTGTCCTTGGCCTCATGTGAAATGGAATTTGGAAACACGACCTGAGTGTTTTGCTTTCTGTGATCTGTAGGCAGAAGAGGGGGAGATGAAGAACTAATGGGGCAGATTACTGCTTTAGAGAAATGGTCAGCCATGGAGTAGGTTTTCTCTCACTTCAGTGAAGTCATAGAGAGCTGCCAGGAGTCCTAGTGTGAAAGCATCTTTCAGGAAGAACATTGATAAATGATCAGGCTGAGCCCCATGCAGAACCAGACCAGACATTCTGATGTGAGAGGAGTCTTTACTGGGTGGGACAGCAACATGGCAGGCTGACCAGTGGACCAGGACAGCCCCGAACTGAGCAAAGCGTGGAGTTTTTAAGCTCTTTTCTGGGGAGGGTGTCTGAGGGCTAGAACAGCCTGAGCAGGGGTGGGTTGTTTGTCACAGGTAAACATCTAGTCCTGCCAAGGCGGAAGAGGGCAGGGTTGGCCATTGTAGTTCGGGCTGAGGGGAACTGAAGTGGAATGGGCAGGGAAAGAGTCTCTATAATCAATCCCCAGTGGGAGAGGGGAGGAAGTGTCTCATGACTTAGCAAACACCTGCCAGAGCTGCCACCCCCACAGCCACCAGAAGGGTATTGTGGTTCTGGTGTCTGTGGTGCTAAGGACTAAACCTAGGGACTCACACACCAGCAAGCGTCCACCGCTGAACTCCAGACTCAGCCCCAAGAATCACTTAACAGCGGCACAAACCCCAGTTGCCCTGCCGAAAGTTCTGACATGGCTGGAGGCTCCCGTGTAAGCCAGAATCCAGGCTCACCAAAGACTAATGAGTCTTTTGCAAAAGAATCTACCCAAGGATAGGCAACAAGCTTGTACTTGTGCTGCACACAGGATGAGGATGTGCACAAGTGCACGTGTGTGTGTGTGTGTGTGTGTGTGTGTGTGTGTCTGTGTCTGTGTGCACGTGCACGTGTTTTCATGCCGTCTCCCACCTTCACAAGGTCTGATGACATGGCCAACATCGAAAGCTATAATCCAGGCAGGCACCAAGCACCAAGCACCTGCACAGAGCACTGTCTGGAGGACCAACATAAGCATGTAGGGACTGACAGGTCCATCAGATGATACCCTTCCTTTTAAAGTCCACCCGCAATTTTTAATACAGACTGACTATCCCTTATAAAAATGCTCGGGACCAGCACCATTTTGGGTTTCGGATTTTGGAATATGCACATGCGTAAAATCATGTCAGGTATAAGACCCAAGTTTAAACATAAAATTCATGGATGTTTCGTATCCACTTTGTATCTCCACCACGAGGGCGAATCCATACAATATTTTCAGTGGATATGCGTTTTCACCACCACCTCCCACTTCCTGTCATATCAGCCCTCAAAATGTTCTGGACTGTGCTGCATTGTAGATTTTGGATTTTTGGATTAGGGATACTCAACCATAATAAGAAAGTTCGCTTTGAACCTCTGGAGCCAAGGGTAGCTCTAGGGTACAATTGTAACACAGAGTTTCAGTCTGAGTGATGCAGCACATGTTCCAAACACAATTTCGCATCTACACCAGACCTAAATCTTTGCTATAGTTTGGAGCCTAACTGCCCCTGTGTTAAATAGGGCTTGGTCTCCTGGGTGGCATTATTAGAGTAAGGGGAGCTCTAACCAGAAGGCCCAGTGGAAAGTCTTCCAGCTCAGGCAGGGGACCCCCTGGGAGGGGACAGTGGGGCCCGGTCTCTTCTCTCTCTCCTCTTTGCAGCATGGCTATGGGGCAAGCAGCTTCTCTACACCAGGTGCCCTCACTGTGGTGCCATCACAAGTCCAGGAGCAACGGAGCCACTGCACCCTGGCCTGAAGCCTCTGAAACTGAGCTGAAGTGACTGTTCTCTCTTACTAAGTTGGTTCTTTCTCTGCATATCTATTTGTTATGGTTGGTTCGTTGTGTGAGGAGTCTAGAAGCTTAACTAAATGACTCAGCAGTGCTATATCCTAGGGTGAAAAGGACAGGCCCTTGCTGCTGTAGGATGTTCTTCAGTGTGTCAATGTGGGAAGTTTGAAGGTTAACCATATAACTGAGCAGGGGGTCAGGGTCCTTACTTTGTAGTCATCCTGAGCCTGTGCAAGAGGAGGACACAGAGATTATGTGAGTGCTACATGCTCCCTGGGTGGGGGCAGCCTGCTTACAATATAAGGGAAGGAAAGAGGCTTGTCGCCTACCCCCTGCGTTTGTGCTCTTGCTGCTTTTGCTATCTTTTGGCTCCATGAACTGTTGCCCTCTGCCATGTGCCACTCTGCCTTGGATCCAGCCAAGTATGGACTGAAACCTCCACAAACTGTGAGCTCAATAAACCTTTCCTTCCTTAATTCTGGGCATCAGTTATTTTGCTGAGACAAAGTAACCAAGACACTATTCCAATAACAGACTGGTGTGGACAAGCAGTGGGAGCAATCTATACAGCCCAAGCTGAAGATGTGTTGCTGGGACCCAGCCAGAGCAGAGCTGTTCCTGTTTTAACCATGGGCTGAAATCCTCTGAGTTCATGGAAATGCTAGGATGTGTGCTTTTTTATCATTTTCTTTCATTCACTGCCATGCATTATCAGTGCATGTAATCATTTCCATTACCAGACCAACAGTGCCTGTGAAATACAAACTGACACCGCCAGGCAAAAATTCAGAGACTTTGGACGACGAACAGTTGGGAGAAAGCTCTGCCCAATGTGGCCAGCGCACGGCCCCGATTACGTCGGCTCCGCTCTGCCAAGGTCGGGGCTGAGGTGGAGCCACAACACTGTGTACGGTTCCCTAGGACAGGGGAGCTCTGGCATGTGTGTTCTGAGCACAGCTTTCGCCCACTGAGATAGCGATTTCTAGAAGAGTCTTCTGTGTATGGCAGTTTGTTCATGTGACCTCTTCATGTGCGTGCTGGGGGGGTGCACTGAGGATTGAACCCAGGGCTGGCACATGGGGCTACATCCCCAGCCTGTTCGTTGATTAGCCAGGGCCTCACTAAGGGGCTAAGTTACCCGAGCTAAGGTGGGCTTGCCCCATTCCAGCCTCAGCCCCCCCAGGTGCTGGGGTACAGGTGTGTGCCATCACACCTGACCCCTGTGTGATGCTGAGATTCAGACACCCTTGGGGCTGCCAATGAGGACGCTGGTCACATGTCACAGGGCTAGGGTCTCTACAGAACAGTTATTTTCAGCAAGGCTTTCATTTTCAAAGGTCAGAGCCCAGGTGGAACTAGTTTAAAAATACAAGGAGCATATATTGCCTATCTTGACAGCAATTTCCATGGATATCCAGGTCTTCTACCGACAGCATCAGACGCTCCTTCCCATCCCTCAGCTCCATTCCCAGCAAAGCCCTCTCCCTGTTGTGGCTGTGCAGCTTGAGGCCACATTCTCCCGGCTCAGCAAGCTCCAGGAGTGAGGGTCTCTCATTTTCAAGAGGTCCAGGACAGCCTGTACTCCGACTCTCAGGTGACGGCTGGGTCATGTGTTTCTCACTATAGCCCAAGGGTGAGGTCATCCCACTCCACATCACACAGCCTGGGGAGGGGACAGGCTGCCCAGGGAAAGTCAGGACACTGCACCAAGATGGGGCAGATGCAACTCAGGACAGAGAGCCAGGCCCGGCACAGGCAAAACACCTGGCCAAGGCTGGGCCTCAACCTGACCAGCACAGCCCTTCCCTGCTCCTGAAGGGAGCATCCAACCACCCCAGGCTGTTTTTGCCACCTCCACAGCTGCTACATGCTGTGGGTGGCCCTTGCCCTGCTGACATTCTGAGGCCTCCCAGATTCCCAAATGGAGTCCTACAGGCCACGCAGCCGGATAACTGACTCCTTCATCCGTTCACCCACTTGCTCAACTCATTCATTCAATGGGAGTTTATGAGCCCAGTGACCAGTCTGCTAGACTCCACTGACACAGGCGTCACCTCTCTAACCTGCAGACTCTTGAAGACAAGCGTTCTCTCCATTTCAAAGATAAAGAAAGTAAAGTAACAAGAAGTTATATGCCCTGACTGAGCTCACACAGCTGAGAAGGACCACTACAACAGTGATGCCAATCCCAAGACCCGGACGCTTTGCTGAATAAAATCAGTGCAAGACAAAGTTAACACATCTGGTGCTCACAGAAAAACTGTCATCAACTTGGAGAAACCAGGCAAAACGTAGCTGTGGGCACACCCAGCCTGGGGACAGCAGCCCTGGAGAGGTGTCCCGAGCGCTTTGACCAGCTCAGCAACCCGGGAGACACAGCAGCCTCAGGTCTCAGCCCCTAAGACCTCACCATGCACAAATGCAAAAGCAGCTGAAGCAGGACAGCAAGAGCAGGGCCCCAAAGTGAGCCCCCCATGGCAGCTGGGGGAGGAGCCACCCCGAGGACGGCGGAGTGGGAAGGAGAGGCATACTGGTAGCCCAGGCACGGAGCCCATCCCGCGGGTTTGCAGTCCTGGCACGCCCCCATTCTTCTACTCCTGTCACCCCAAGCTCATGCTGGGGACCATCCTGGCCAGGCTCAGCCCAAGTGCTTTGGAAGGGGAGTCCATGTCTCCTGACCTGGGGAAGCCAAGCCGTGGTGGGCTCGAGGGACACACAGTCGAGGCCAGATGGGTCAGAGTCCTCCCCAGGGCCCCGCTGGACCACTCAGCATAAGGGCGTGGGCCTCAGCTGGCGGGCACAACACTGCCCTCAGCAGTGCAGCCAGCCTGAGATGGAGCCAGTGACAGACGGAAGGGCCAAGAGCCAGCAAACCCACCTGAGGCAGGCCAGCTGCCCCTGGAGCCACAAACTCAGAGCCCCATAAAGGCCCTGAGGCTGAGGCAGTCTGAGTCGCCTCCAACATCTGTGTCATGTGCCCTGGTGCAGGTGTGCAGCTTTGGGGGTTCGGGCATCATCAGTGAGTCTGCACTGGGTGCCCTGTCCTAGAGCCCAGGGCCAAGAACAGAAGATGCAAACCCCCAGACTATGAGTTCAAACAAAGCTGCAGTCTAGGGTCCCCCTCATTGCACAGCTGTCCACACAGCAGCTCAATACTTGGCAAGCGCCAAGGCTAAGGAGCGACTCTGCCACACCCCCGCAGCCTGCTGCTTGTCTGTTAAATGCTTCGTGAAACTCTTCCTGTCTTTACTCATCCTCACTGCTGCCTTTCAAAACGATCCTCCTTCACCCCAGGGTCCCAGGATGCAGCAGTGCGCCAGCTGAGAGCAGAAGCCAAGCCACACCCGAGGGCAGCAGGGCAGGAAAGGGCAGCAGGCAGGCTGGGCACCATGAGGCACACCTGCAATCCCAGCTACTCGGGAGGCTGAGGCAGGTGGATGGCAACTTCGAAGCCAGCAATTTAGCAAGAGCCTGTCTCAAAAATTAAAAAGACTGGGAGTGTAGCCCAATGGTGGAGTACCCTGGATTCATTTCAAAGTACTGAAAAGATGGGGGCTAGCCCCCAGAAGTGCAGCAAAAGCAAGACTGGGGCAGAGCAGCAAGGCTGGTGAAAGCGGCTCTCCGGGCAGTGCCTGAGGACAGCCACGGAACCGGGCCGGATGGGACTGAGGCTCCGCTCAGCCAGCCCACAGCCTTCCTGCTGCACGGGAGGAGACCAGAGCATCTTTCTGGGAGCTGCTGAGCGAAACCCCTGCCAGACGCCTTCACAGCACCACCCCGGCCTCCTCACTTCCACACTGCAGCGCCGTGGCCTCCTCCTGTCTGTCCTGACCCAAGCGCTGCCCCTGCCACCTGCTCCCCTCCAAGAGCACTTCTCTTGCTCAGGCCCCCTCCCAGGGAGGCCAGGTGCAGACGGCTGGTGCCACAGTTTGCATGGGGTTCTCATGATCATTAACAACACTGTGGGGCACGTGGCCTCTCCACAGAGCGACAGACAACTGCGTCTGGTGGGACCCCAGAACCACGCTGAGCTTCCTCTGCAGCCTGCCAGGGCACTGCCTCCTGGCTCCAGGCTGCCACTTGGGTGCCCAGGCTGTGTGGGCGGCCTGGAGGTGGAAACCTGGCAGACAGCTGAATAGGGCTGGCCCCAGCCAAATGCGGCGCCTGGCCGCACATAAACAGCCTGGGATGGAAAATGCCAGGGTGAAATGCTTCCAGGCCTTCTTGGACCTGAAACAGCCTCACACACTCTCACTCTCTCTCTCTCTCTCTCTCTCTCTCACACACACACACACACACACACACACACACACACTCACGCTAACACACATTCACACATATAGGCACGATTTAAGTGTCAATGAATCAAAAACACCTAGGCACTTTTCTTAAAATAGAACTGAATTTTAAATTCACGGCAAAAGAGCTAAAACACATTTGGAGTTTTGGCAAACATGACAGCTGTCAGCCGAGACTTGGGTTGATCCTGGGATGCAGTGGCTGGCTCCTGTCCTGCATCCTTTCTTCGCCGCCACTGCCCAGAGGGTGTGAATTCCTGCCTCTGGGCCTTTGTCCACCCTCCGTCCACTCCTCGGCCTGCTCCTTCTATAGGCCCTGGATCCTCATCTGGAGCAAGACCAGCTGAACTGCTCACCCTGGTTTAATGTTCTTCCTCAGCTAAACCCACTCATGGTTGTCCCTTCACCACCTCCCCAACTGAACATGCTCCCTGCTATCTGTGGTTAGTAAGCTGTACCAGGTATGCTATGAAGCAAAGGGGTTTATCTGGTGTGTGTTTCTTGCGGCCAGGCCAAGGCACCCGCATCTGGTGCCGAGGTGGTGGACGCAGATTCGGCCAGCATCAGGAGAGGAAGCTTGCATGTCTCTGCCTGGCCGCTCTTCTCTCATAAAGCCACCAGCACTCAATCAAGGGGCTCCTGCCTGAGGACCGACCCACTCCTATCACCCGCCGCAGGCCCCACCTCTAACATCACCACCAGGTTTTGTTTCCACCCCTTTCATCCCCCACAGGTGCTGAGCGGACCTACCTGGCCGTGGCAGAGCTCGCCACCGTCCCTGTCCCGAAGCTCACAGCATGCCCTTCTCTGCCTCAGTGCAATTCACAGGCAGGGAGGTCAGACCCAGCTCCTCCCCAGTACAAGCATGGGCATGCGATTCTAGCCCCCCCCCCCTGGCTACAGCAGCCAGCTCCAGGACAGCAAGTGGTTCTGCACTGATTAAACCAAAGTCAACCCCTCTTGACCTGACTTTCTGAAACTAGTAGGAAAGTGAGATTTAATGTCCACTGTGATGTCTGAGCCTGGCGTTGTCAGCAGCCATCTTGCCACTGCTTAAGACAGGATGTGTTATCTACTGTGGCATAACACAACCCAAAGGTAAGTGGCCTCTTACATCAGTTTATAATTCCCTGTGACTGTATGGATCAACAGGGCTGAGCTGGGTGGTTCTGCTCCCATGGTGGTGGCCGAAGTCACTCATGTTAGAAGTGTGTCTGTGATGGACTCATCCACTCAGGTCCTTCTGCCATTCAGTGTCTAGCCTGAGCATCTTTGTAACTGGGAAGCTGGAATTTCTGGATGTCCATGCAGACAGACAAGCCCTAATGTGCAAGAAGCATATGAGCTTCAAAAGTGTGAGCAATTGTGCCACACTAGCTAATGTCCAACTGCCCAAAGCGAAGCATGTGGCCAAGCTCAGAGTCACTGTGGAGGGACCAGCACCTAGCATGAGTACTAGAGGTGCAGTTCATGGGTACCCAGCTAGGAAAGCAGTGCAGAGCTGGGCAAGGGCTTTCAATGCTATTTCTGGAACCCTAGGGGCCCAGTTATGCCTAAAGTTAGAGCTTCACCCCTGGATTTCCTAATTAAATAAACCAAAAGCAAACTAAGTTCCTTTTTCCTTTTGCCCAGTGAAGCCATTCTGAGTTAGGTTTTGCTCACTGCCTAACACAAAAACAATGGTGTCTGCGCCAAACCTGACAGTACTTACTTAGGTAGCGACATGGCCAGCTGTCTGTTTCCTCCAAGAACTGCCAGTTTCCTGTAGGTGGAACCAACCTCAGGCCTGACTTACTACTCTCTATCCATAGCACGGTGCTAGGGACTTGAGAAGCAGCTGTAAAAACTTGCTGATGAAGTGTATTAGTCCATTTTCTGTTACTATAACAAAACACCTGAGGCTAGATAAATTATAAAGGAAATGGGTTTGCTTGGCTCACAATTTTTGAGGCCAAAAGTCCCAAAAGCATGGTGCCAACTCTGGTTCCATCATTCCATGCAGGTGGGACCACAGTGGAGGTGTGTGGGAGAAGGCAGGACCACAGAGCAAGACAGGAAGCTGTTCTAGGTCAGTGTTATGGTTGATACATTATGTCAACTTGGGGAGTCTAGAGGTTTGGCTGAGGATTCAGTAGGAAGCCCGGGTGCTTACTTTGTATACATCCTGAGCCTGTGGAAGAGGAAGGCATGGAAACTGTGAGAGCTACACACCTCCTGGGTGGGGGTAGCCTGTTTACAATATAAGGGAAGGAAAGAGGCTGCTTGCTGCCATTCCTCCCTTTTGCTCTGGTTGTTTTTGCTGTGTTCTGCTGCCATGAACATTTGCCCTCTGCCATGTGCCCCTCTGCCTCTAAACCAGCCAAGTATGGACTGAGACCTCCATGAACTGTAAGCTACATAAACCTTTCCTTCCTTCATTTTGGGTGTTGGGTATTTTGTCTCAGCAATGAGAGAACAGTAACTAAGACGGTCAGGCATGAGTTTTCATAACAGCACTCTTTAAAAACTAACAAGGGTCCCACGAGAACAACCTTTGAAGGCAGTGCCTTCAACAGCCTCCCATAAGGCCCCACCTCTTACAGGGCCATGTTGAAAACCAACACTCAAACCCTTGGAGTGGTGAGGGCAGACCCAAGCCATGTCCAAGCCACAGGACATGGTTAAAACACTATTTCTAAAAGCTGTGTTTCGCACGTATTGTGCAGTTTGTCAGGTAGCAACTCTCAAAATTAACCAGGTCTTGTTTAGTTTTCAAACTGCCATTTGGGCAGGGTCTTTCTGAAAAGCTACACCTACTAAAACCTATTCCATAATAGTCGATCCACAGCCCTACTCTTCTTGAATTCCAGAAGGTGGGATAAGCACAAAAGGAAAGGACACTGAATGTAAAACTTGCAGATACACAGTGGTTTTAAGCATGTCCACACATTCTTCAGCACATTTTCCATCAAAAAGCGGCGGCCAACTTCTGTCCCGTTCCAGATGGGCCAGCCCTCGTGACATGCTTCTGATGACCAGAATTTGGCAGCAGCGAAGCTATGTGCTGTCCAGGCCAGTTAGAAAAGGCCACAAAGCCTCCTGCTCTCCCAGCATGCTCAGCTAGGTGCCCGTTGGCCACACCATGAGGAAGCCCAGCGGCCACACGAGAGGCCCAAGGGTAGATGTTCCAGCGGCAGCTCCTTCAGGTCACCTGCCAGACAGGTGAGTGCACGAGGCTTCCACCGTCTCAGCCCAGGCTCCCAGAGAACACTGAGCAGAGCAGAGCCTGGCTGAGGCTACAGAGTTTGAATGCTCTCTGTAATAAAGCCAGAGATCATGGAAACAAGATGGAAGAGACTTCAGAGATCATGAGAGCTCAACTCACTCATTTCACAGGTGGGAAAATGTACAAAAGACAGAGGTGACTTGGCTCAGGGTGGCCAGGACACGAGCCCAGTTCTCTTCATAACAAGTCTAGCGCTCCTGACTGAGCACTAGAAGCTCACATAACTCTCTTTCCCAACCCCTTTCCCTGGCCTGTCTCTGCAAAGGTGAAGGTCGGCCTGCTAAGGGTGGAGTCACGGAAAGGCAGAGTCTGGGATCCTGAGATAGCCCTGAGCAGCTGCCGGGTTCTGGACCACCTGCTTCTGGAATTATCTTCACGCAAAGAAAGCAAACCGCACAAGCCAAGTTAGAGATCCTGTTATCTGCCACCAAATGCATGCCTAACAGATACACTAGCTTTCACATTGCACTGCGCTCAAGTTCCTACTGTGGCCTTTCCAATTTGTTTTGTTACTGTTGCCAAAACCATGTAACTGAACTGTAACCACGGGCCAGGTTAAGAGCACCTACCACTGCCCTGCTTGCTGCCAGCAAAGGCATCCTAGCTCAGCCCCTGCCTCTGCCTCTGCCTCCTAAGCTGTCCCTGGTGTCCTGTGTGGCCCTTTGGCCAGCGAAGGATGCAGGTGCCTGGTGCATCTCTGGGCCTGCAGTCACTGAGCTACAGCACAGGCTCTGAGGGTGATGCCTGGGAGGCTACACAGCCCCCCAGCAGTGAAAGGAGGCCCCAGTGAAAAAGTGCAGCCATGCCTTGCACTCATATGAGCACAAATTCAGGCTGGCTGGGATCTTCCTCAGATCCCCTTTCCCAGGTCTGCCATGGTGAGGCCTTGGGTGACCTCCATGCAGAACTGAAAAGGTGTGGGGCTCTGATGGAGAGATTTACACCAAGTCCATTTCTGCTGAGCCTGCTTACCTGTGTATGGCCTGGTGGCATCACTTTACTCCAGTGATCACGTCGTAGGCCAGGCCCAGGAGACAGCCAGCTTTGTGGCTGCTTTGAGCTAAAAGTATGGGAGGGGGAGCAGCCTTCTTAGGAGCAGCAGCAGAGAAGGGGCAGCAGAAGCGACCCTGCCTCAGGCACGTGCTTTCAGCAAGGAACCCTGGATGTGCCCGAAAAGCCGAGCTCCAAACACAGGCTCAGGCTGACCCCTGATGGGTTTAAGCTCCCCTAAATTGCAGCCTATGCAGTCATCTGCACCCATAACTCCTCTTGAGTCATACAGGAACCCTTTAAAATTTCCCATTTTACAGATAGGAAAATGCATTAACAAGACATGTAATTGACCTGCACAGGCACATGGATGGTGCTTTAGACTTCGCGTTTTCCTCTCCCTAGGTTCTAAGTGGGGTCGGGTGTTTGGAAAGGGTGATCTACGTGGCATCGAGGGTGGGTCCCCAGGATGGATGGTGTCCTTGTAAGAAAGCAGATGGGAACTCGTGGTCTCTCCTGCACAGAGGTCTGCAGCCAGGGAGAGGGCCTTGCAAAGCCCAGTGTGCTGTGGCCCTGACCCCAGCTTCCAGCCTCCAGAAAGGGGCGCTGTGAGGCACCCTGACGCTGATGACGACTTACCCGAGCAGCTGAGCCTGGTTGGGAGCTCCTCATCCTGATTCACAGCAGCAAGTCACATGACGCTCTGAAGACCAACTTTCCAATCAGCAAGAGGAGAGGCCAACTTGCACAGTACGGAGAGTATGAGGGAGACTGCACCTGTCACGGTGGCCTGGGAACCAGGCTTCTCTGAGTCTATATATGAACCATCATCTTCATCTGTTGCTTAAAATTTAGTGTTTTAACCATTACTAGGTGCACAGTTGAGCAATGTTAACTGCGCTCACAATGTCAGACAACCCTAACCTCCATCTATCTGCAGGACTGCTCATCTCCTCGTGCTGAAACTCCACCCCCGTTCCACAGTGACCCTTCTTTGGTTATGGGGTCAAAATGTCCCCCAAAGCCTCAGGCCGTCATGGTGGGGCTTCTCAGAGGTGGCTGGGTCTGGAGTGTGTGATGCTGGGGTAAGGGTGGGTGGTTACTAACTTAGTCCACCCACTGGTTTGGCACAGCTCTGGGTGTAGACGATGGGAAGCCCCTGTAGTCGGCACCACCCAAAGGACAGGTAGCCTGGAAGATGGACAAAAGGGAGAGGCAGGTGGCAGCTGCTACGATGCTTGGATGCCTTCTGCCTGCCCTGCCACGCCATAGACCGTTTCTCCTCTGTGATGCCCCTCTGCTGTGCCACACTGCCTTGGAGCCAACTATGAACTGGAACTTCTACAAAGTGTGGGCTAAATAAACCTTTCCTGCTTTAATCTGGGTGCCAGATAATCTGTGTCAGCAAGGAGTAAAGTAACCCAGAGAGGCCCCCAGTCCCAGCCCCCAACCTCTGGCAATCTCCGCTGTACTCTCTGTCTCCCCAAATCTGGCACTGTGTGTGGCTCCCCATAAGTGGAGTCACACAGCACCTACTCTTTGTGGCCACCTTCTCTCACTTAGATAATATCCTTGAGCTTCATCCATGTTGAAGCCTGAAGAATTTCCTCACTTTTAAAGGATGAATAATATTCCACTGTGTCTTTATGCTATACTGCATGTGTCCATCTATCTGTAGGACAATTTACCCTCATCACAGGAGCCAACGCAGACACAAGGTGCTCCTCCTGCCTCTCACAATCACTCCTGCAGGGTGTGTGCATGCTGCAGAGTTCAGGCTCCTTGCACACTCACTTCTCAGAGACATGCACAAATGCCGAGGGTGCTGGAGGCCACGCTCACCAGGCTGTCTGCAGGAGGAGCCCTTTGCTTGCTTTTTGTTTGTTTCCCTCTCACTTTATCAGGCACCCACAATTTTGTAAAATACACTGAAATGATGATGCAGGAGAATAAAATTTAAAAAACAAAAAAAAAAAATGAAAGTATTTGGCCATTTTTTTAAAAATTGGACTTGGCAAACATAAAATTATGGGGTAAACTGCCACAAAGTTCCGAAAGATTCCCAGTTTCTACTCTAACCCTGTTACAGACCCTTAACCAATAGCTGGAGGGCTGGAACCATCTCTCTGCAAGCTATGATTTGAACAGCAATGCCTGCAGCAATGTTTGCTAACTGACCGCAGCGAGGACCTCGCCAAGTGCGCCATGGGACCTTTGGTAGGTTCTGGCTATAAAAAATAATGAAGCAGATGAGCCAGCCGTTCCACTCCTAAGTGTCTACGCATGAGAAGTGAAACAGCATGTTCCCATAAAAACCCATCCAAGAATGTCCATGGCTCTGCTCATAACAGCACTACTCTTAACAGCTAAACAGGAAACTCCACGTGTGCACAGACGCGGGTGACTAACGAGACTGTGGCAGATCCATGCAAGAGAACAGCACTCAGCCGTGAAAAGGGAGGCAGAGCTGACGCCTGCGCCACATGGATGAATCTGGACAATGTAAGGCTAAGGGAAAGGACCCAGGCACAAAAGCTCCCGGCTGTGCGACTCCAGTTGTGTGCAATCTTGATGATGCGTAGAGGCAGGTGGGGCTTAGTGACCACATTCGCCAGAGGCTGGGAGTGGTGGAGAGGTGAGGGGACGAGGGGTTCAAGGAGACAGATTCTCTGTGGGGACATGAAATGCTCCACGGACTTGTGATACTAAGTCCCGGGCCAGGAGCAGCTCCAAGGTGGAGCACTTGCCTCGCAGGCGCGGGGCCAGGTTCCATCCGCAGCAGCCCACCATGTGAATTATTTAATTTTACGCTTTAAGTAGATGAATTGTATGGTATGTGACTTGTATCTCAAAGCTGCTATAAAAAATTAAGCAGAGTTCTGCTGCTATAAAACAACTGAGTTTCTTATGTAAAATCGAAAGAAAAGTTTAGACCTGAGGGTTCTCATGAGTGGATGTTTTCAGTTAAGTAAAAAGCAACACTCGAGTTTAACACAACTATTTCTGGACAACAGAAACAAATTCCCACCTTGTTTTATGCTCATAACCATGACACCAAAATCTGGCAATAGGAGAGAGGGTGTCAGGCCATCTCCCCACAGAGACCGAGCACAGCCTCTCAATGGAACGTTAGCAGATTGAACCAGGGGCTGAGCTAGGAACACAAGGCTGCTTCACATGCTAATGTGGATCTGTGCAAGTCACTGTGGTAACAGCTGGAACAGGAGGAGGCAAAGCTCATCATCACCGTCCCACAAAGGCAGAACAACTGCTTGACAGTTTTAACTTTTCGTTGTTCCCTCTGAGCCCAGTTAGGAGACCAGGACACCTGCTTCTGCCAGCTCCGTTCAGCACTCTCCAAGGTCCCTGCCAGAACAAGGGGCCAAGGAAAGAGACAAAGGGTTAGGAGGGCCGGCAAGGGACAAATGAAGCTCTGTTTATAGACCCAGGACAGAAAATACATGGAAAATCTAAAAGGCCATTAAACTACGGGAATTAATAAGTGAATACAGCGAGGTCACTGGGTACAAGAACAATAAGAAAAGTCACCCGCAACACAGAGAGCGAATGTTACACAGAAATAAAATGTTTTTTAAAATAACATCACAGGATTAAATTCCTAAGAATGCATCCCACGGCATACAAGAGACCTCCACACTGAACTACAAAGCAGTCTCAAATAGACCCAGACATAGGCATGGCAGAGCCTGGTCACGAATCCGAGGCTTGGGTACTATAAACATGTTCAGTGGATCTCAGCAGGCTTCTTTGTTTTGTTGTTATTGTTGTTTATAAAAACTGGTAAAGTGATCATAAAATTGACACAGAGGGCAGGCATTCTGACGCATACCTATAATCCTAGCTACTAGGAAGGCTGAGACAGAAAGACTGCAAGTTCAAGGCCAGCTTGGGCAACTTAGTGAGACCCTGTGTCAAAAAATTTGAGGATGTAGAGTACTTGTCTGGAGTGTGCAAGGGTCTGGCTTCAACTCTAAACACCCTACAGTTTTAAAAAAATATTTGGAGATGCAAATGGCCAAGAACAGTCAGGGGGATTCTTAAGAACAAAGCATGACTTGATCTTGATGTTCAGTGTGAGTCTCTGTGAATTAAAGTACCATGGTGTTGGCATAGGGACTAAAAAGGAAGTCCAGAGATAGACCTGAAGTGACTAAAAGAAAAAAGACAGAGAAAGCCAAGTGCTGGTGAGGATGCAGGAACTGGAATCCTCTTGCATGCTTGGCCAGATTGCCACCCTCCTTGGAAAGCAAGTTGGTACTATCTACTAAAGTTTAACATGGCTTATGCCCAGAAATTCCACTGTAAGGTATAAACACGACAAAAATAAACACGTCTTTCTTGCAAGACACACAAGATTGCTCATAGCAGTACTACTCACAATAGCCAAAGAATGGATACAACGCAAACATCCAACAATAGCACACAATAGCGGGGCGTGGTGGCGCATGCCCATCATCCCAGCACTCAGGAGGCTGTGCAGGAGGATCCTTGTGAGTTCAAGACCAGCCTAGGCTAGAAAGTGAGCTCAAGGCCAGCCTGAACTGCATAGCAAGACCCGGTCTCCAAAAAAAGACCAAAAAAAATATCACACAAAAACAATAAATAGATAGATGGGTGGACGGGTAGGTCAGAGGTAGAGAGATAGACCAGCGAGCCACCCACAGCTCCACGCAGCAGTGTGCGTGGGTCAGACACAGGGTTGAGCTGAAGGCACAGGGGGGTCTGGCAGGAGCTCCCCGTCACGTAAAGTCTGAAGCAGGCCACTCTGACGGGGGACATCGTGAGCTGGGGCACAAGGGGGCCAGGTCAGGAGCTCTTTCTGACCTGGATGGGTATGTCTCAGTGGTAGAAATGATCAAGCTGCACATTTACATAAGTGTCATTGCCTGTAGCAAGTTCCATTTTGACACAAAGTGTTTTAGAAATGCAGGGAGAGGTACTAAAGTGTTGGCGTGGGAGTGGCCGGCGACGTGGACTGTGCAGACTCTCCGCTGCTTCTGTCCACGTAGGTTGGTCACTGGAAGAGGATGTGGAAAACGTCCAGGGGGAAAGAAAAGGGGCAGCACCATGGAGGGCACAGGGGAGGGCAGCGGAGGTGGGGAGCAGCTCTGGGAGGCGCCGCCCCAACTGGCGGCCTTGGACTGCATCTTGGTGTAACCTGAAGTCTCCACAAGGGGTGGTCCAGGCCCGGGGAGCCACTCCCACAGACAGCTGGGGAACTACAGTGGAGTGGGCACGAACCGGCGTAGGGTACACAAGCACTCAGACCAGAACAGCGCCGGCGGAACCCCCTCCCTAGCCTTCACCCCCTGCCCCCCAACCACAACCAGATCCTACAGATGCCCTGACCCTAGCCCAGCCCTTGTGAGCTCCTAGATCCTGGTGGGCAGGAAGGGGACACACACTTCAAGGTGCAGTCAGAAGTGAGGGCTGCAAGGCATCCTGTCCTCATAGAAATGATGTCTGAACTCTGCCGTGGAGGGGGCCCTGCCCTCACAGCACCAAAAAGACAGTGCAGGGCAGCAGCATTCACCACCTCCAACAGTCACAGCCCAGTCATGGCCCGCACACCAAGGCCCTGCAGCAAGCGCCTCCCCAACACGACTGGCAGTGTCCATCTGGGAGGCAGCAGAGCCACTGCAGCAGGGGGTGCCAGGAGGGGCCACTGCCCACAGCCCCAGGTCACCCGCCGCTCCACCCACCAGGGCACAATGGCTTCGTAGGTCACTGCCTGAAAGTACATTCTCAGGGCAGGTGGCTCAGTGGTGGAGTCCTTGCCAGAAAGCACACGCCCTGGGCCCCACACCAGCACTGCCTCCGAGACAGGTGACAGGCAGGCAGATAGGGAGTAGGTAGATGGACAGACGGGCAGACAGACAGATGCTAGGGAGGTCGATGACATAGGTGGGTAGACAGGTGATAGGCAGATGGGTGACAGGTAGACAGAGGACAGACATGCTAGGTAAAGAGAGAGGGGCAGGTGGGGCGATGGATACCCGGCTTGCTTTGGACAGCAGCACTGGACAAGGCTCAAGCTGCTCATGGAGGAGGCAGGTCCAGCCTGCACTGGGCCCGGGCCGTCCTCCACTCACTGGACTGTTCCTTCCCCATGAGCCCTCACCCCCTCCCCTCACAGCCTGTGTCGGGGAGCTCCAGGGCCCACATGGTGGGCCAACTCTAAAGAAACGAGCAGACAGCAGGTCCCTGCCGGCGTATCCCTGCCAGGCTGACCACGGCCCCAGGGAGGCAACTCTAGAGCACTAGGCTGTGTTCCAGCGGGGATGGGTGGTGGATCGTTAGGGACACTCCAGGTGACATGCACATGGCAGCAGAAGGGATCTTGGGTTCCAGGGTCCCCAGGGAGCTCAGAGCTGTCCTGTTTCTCTCTGAGGGATCTGGTACCATGTGAACGAAGAGTCTGAGCGGAAGTGATATTCCCTCCTGTGGGGCGGCCAGGACAGGACAGGCCCTCATGCTAAGCCTGCTGCCTGGAATCTGACCCACACCGGAGTCTGCCCAACCCCTTGCCACCGTGCACTTGCCCAGGGAGAAGTGCTGGTGACTGCCATGTGCCATATGCCCTCGGTTTATCCCAGCACATGCTCTAGACAAGCCTGTGCGTGGCACAGAATGTAGATAGAGTATACAGTGTCGTGAGCTGCTCGGGCAGGGTGTGTGTGTGTGTGTGTGTGTGTGTGTGTGTGCGTTTGTGTGTGGAGAGCTGTCTCCCTGTAGGGAATAAATTTCCGCCACAACCGGATCTGAGTCCTCTGGGAAGGGACTTTGGCCCAACCACACCAAATGCGAGTGATTTCCAATTGTCAGCCCTGAGGCAAGTGCACAACCCAGCAGAGCCCAGCTGTGGCCCAGGTGCCGCCTAAGACCAGCGAGGAGGAGAGAGGTCACGGGGTGACACCCCAAGGAAGAATGAGATGGCGCAGCATGGGGGTGGCAGCGTGAGGCAGGCTCGCCGTGGGTCCAGCACCGCCGTGCAGGTGGGTGCAGCGCCTAGACACTGCAAGCCTCGGGAGGGAGGCTGATCGCCCCACAGGCTCATCTCTGGATCTCACTGCCCTTCTTTGGGGCTGTCCTCTATCAGATTGTCACCGTTGCTTCACAAGTCACAAAAATACTTGTGTGAAAGGAGCCCAGATCCGCCTGCTGCTGTCTGCCCATACTGGATGGGACCCAGGGCCTCTGCACTATGGACACTGCCAGCTCATTTTTAGTTTTTCTTTCTTTTTTTTTTTTGTATCGGGAATTGAACTCAGGACCTTGCACTTGCCAGGCAGATGCTTGTGCCACTGAGCTACGTCCCCAGTTGCTTTTAAGTCTTCATTCTGAGTTGCTAAACTGCCCATGCTGGGCTCAGCCTGCGATCCACCTGTCTCTCATCGAGTCCCAGCCGTCTCCAAGCAGCCGCAGACTGCAGCGGGCAACAGGCAAGGAAGCAACAGGCCCATGACACCCGGGCTGCGGGTGCTGCAGCTGCGGGCTGCCCCGGGTGTGGCGGTCAGCACGGCAGGGCCATGGGTTCTGCTGGGCGATGAGGAACAGGCCCCAGAGAGGTGAGATGGAGGAAGCCGGGCCTCAAAGAACAAACACCATTTTAGAAGTGTTGGTCTAACTGGCACGTAGCTGTGTGCATTCAGAGCACAGCTTGACGTCTTCACATCTGTATGCCGAGTAACTGTCCAATCAGCGTTCAGCATGTCCCTCACTTCACACTTTTATCATTTCTGTGCAGTGAGAACATTCAAAGCCACCTCTTCCAGCTATTCTGAAATACACACTAAATTGCTGTGAGTGGCACAGAATGTAGAGTATACAGTGTAGTGAGCTGCTCGGGCAGGGTGTGTGTGTGTGTGTGTGTGTGAGAGAGAGAGAGAGAGCCGTCTCTCTGTAGGGAATACATTTCCTACCGTGCAGCAGGTCCCCGGAACTCGGAACTCGCTCCCTCTATGCAAATGCAGTTCAGCATCTGGCCAGCCTCGCCCTCCCTCGCGCTCCCTCCCCAGCCCCTTCCATCCCCAGCCTCTGGTAACCATTAGTCTCCTGCACACGAGCTCAGCTTCCTTAGATTTCACCCGAGAGTGAGGTCATGTAGGATTTCTTCCTGTCCCCGGCTTACTTCACTTAAAGTCCTCCAGTTCCAGCCGCGTGGCCACCGAGGGCCAACCCTGCGCTTGGGAGGCTGGTAGTACTCTGACGTGCACACAGGGCTTCCTTATTCGTTCATGCGCTGCTGCAGTTGTAGGTTGACTCATCCTGGCTATTGTGAGCGAGTCACAATGACGGGAGAAGCAGCATACAGGTTCTGGCAGAAGGTGCGGTGGGGAAACAGTGATTCCAAAGGGGATGTGACAGTGATACCATCTGAAGGATGAGCCCAGAGGGGGAGCCAGGGACTTGCTTGAGAAACGCAAAGACAAGGACTTGGAGACCCACGGAAGGCTCCTCCCCCAAGGAAGACCTGGCAGGGATGGGTTGATGCAGGTCTGAAGGAGGCAGGAAGGGCTTGGCCAGTGCGGGGAGGGAGGACAGAGGACTGACCAGCTGGGGGGAGAGGAGAGGGAGAAAGGAAAGTGAACAATGGACGCCGAGGTGCTCAGGGTGGGAGCGAAGTGGGGCAGGGCTGGGCTCGGCAATGTCGTCACCTGCGGGCTCCGTGAGGCATGCCAGGCCAGATGAAGTTACTTAACTGGTAAACACTGAGCAAGGCATAATGCCAGGGATACTAACCCAGTGAAGGCACCACAGAACAGCCAAGTGCCAGTTAGGAGCCTCCAAGGCAGAGAGAGCCTGCTGCAGACTGCCTGGGCCTCCATCTGTGCCACCAGGCTTTCTGGTGCCACTGCAGACAGCCTCAAGCCTCAAACTGGACAAGGCTGCCTCTGCTTCTCCAGCCTTCAGGACGGGAGCGGCAGCACTGGCCTAATGGCCCAGCTGCAGACCTTGAACACCCTAACCTCCATAATTAGGTGAGCCATTTCAGAAAAGTGTGTATCTCATACTGCTGAGTGCAAGCGACCCTCCGGCCTCAGCCTCCCAAGTATCTGAGACTACAGATGTGTGCCACCAGGTGTGGCTTGGTCCCCAACTTATGATGGCTTGAGTTTTCCATTTATGATGTACAAAGACATTGCACATTGACTAGAAACCATACATCAAATTTTGAATTTTGATTTTTTCCTGAGGTACTATAGTACTTTTCACCTCCCAGGCTGTGACCCCAAAATGTTTCAGACATTGTGAAATGATGCCTGGGGGCAAATGCCTGCAGGCTGAGAGGCAGTCATTGATTTATATGGTCTTTGAATTCAATGACATGCATGCAAAGTCCAGTTGTAACTGAGAACTTTGGAGTGACCCGTCTTTCTCGGTGTCCGTGGCGTCAGTGTTTGCCCCGAGTCTCCTTTGTCCCTGTGGAATATTCCTGGGCACACAATTCGGGTAAGGAGCAGATGTCACACACTACTCTGAGCTCTGTGCCTAGGAAAGGCAGCTCTACCATGAACCTCCCCTGACATGTGGGACACACCTCAGCAAGCCATGGCATGGGGCTGTGGACACCTCAGAGAGGACAGCTGCGCCTGCCACCCCACAGGCAGCACAGTGTTGGGGTCCAGACAAGCAAAGTCAAGATGTCTCATTTCCCTATAGTTACAGGAAAATCTCTGCTGGCTGCAGATAAACCAGTTGGTATCAATATATGCTGAGCAAGAAGGGATGTGTCTCAAGGGATGCATTTCCTAATGGGTATTTTAGCCTGCATGTCATCACCATGACCTCCCAAAACTAACAAAAGAACCACCTGATTCCAGAACCATCTAGAAAATTCTGGGGGGGGGGATCTTTCATTTTAGGAGGAGAAAAAACACAAGAATGGTGATTAATACTGCATGCCTGCCCATGGGCCAAACCTTTATGTGCTTTCTAGTAGTTTTTAAACATATGTGTACTTACAAAAATGACCTTTTCCTTTTAAATTCCAGTATTTCTATAGAATTTAATAAATATAATGGGCTCCCTCTGGTGGTCACAAGAAATCTCTAAATCCCGAAGGTCAGAACACAGTTAAATGTCAAGATCTTCGTTTATGGGCCATGGTGCACTTGATAATTAATAGACTCTGAGTGGCTAGACTAGGCCTGAAGAGAAGACTTCTAATTATTTTTTTTCCATTAATCAGTGGGTTCACAAATTGGTTCCTATGGCCACTGTTCACCATGGTCCCTTCCAAGCGGGCTCCTCTCCGGGGATTCCTGTTTGGGGCCAGGGCATTGCTTCCCCCAGCTGTGCACTTGGGTTAGCACCACCCCCACCTCCATCCATCCTGTTTGTGAGTTGTGTCTGCCACACGGCCTGTGCCCGTCAGTGCCGAGCCCTGCTATGGGTTCTCATGGCCCTCAGTGGGCTTCTCACGACCGCCCTCGGCAGTGTTTGTGAACCCTCATCTGTGTGCCTGGCCCCGTCTCCACCCAGGGGCTAGGACAGTGAACAGGGGGTGATGGTGTCTGCCCGAGCCCTCTTGCATGGGTCTGGCTGGGATGCTGTCTGCTCTTACTCTGCCCTCCTGATGTTTCAGGGCCCTCCTCGCCAGCACAGCTCCCCTCAGACCCTTGCAGGGCATCCTGTGGGTCACAGGCCCAGCCCCTCCAAGCCCGGGACTTGCCCTCGCCCTATGGCCATGCCAGCCAGCCGGCTCACTTGGCTTCCTTCGCCTCTGCTGAGGACATCAGGCCTTTGGGACAGGCATCACCACCGCTGGCTACGTGCCAGCAGCCACCGCTCCCACAGGAAGGCCTGACCCTCCCCACCCACCTGACCTGCAGTGCCCTTCCTGCTTTCAATTTCCGTAGGATTTTGGGTTTTAGGGTTTGTCCCATTCTCAATCTGCCGCAGTTCCTGTGCCACCTCTTCTAACAACCGGGTTTGCAATCATCTCAGAGTGGTGGTCAGCTTGTCCCACTGGACCAGCACAGACAGAGCAGGTCAAAGAGGGGTGGACGGACGCATGGACGAATGAGCGAGCGAGCGAGTGAACAAGTATCTATGCACAGCAGAGCGGCAGCACCGAGACCATTCCTCAGAAGGTGCTGGAAGAAAAAGTACAAAAACGAAAAACCAACAACAAACCAAAACATCAGACTCAAACTTTTCCTTCCAACTTGTACACAATGAGATACCTGCCTTCCAGGCACTTCAACTTCGCCATAAACCCAAGTCACTGGAGCAGAACACTTGTTTTTTGTAAGTATCATTTTAAAAAGTCTACAAAGAACTCAGGAATTTTTTTTTTTTTTTTTTGCAGTACTGGCAATTGAACCTTTACACTGAGCTATATCCCAGCCCTTTTTCATATTTTTTATTTTGAGACAGGTCTTGATAAGTGACTCAGTTGCCCTGGCTGAGGTCAAATTTGCGGCCCTTCTCCTCCCCTCACCCCCCAGCACTGGCACTGCAGACAGCACCTCGTTGAGCCCTGCCCTCCCTCAGCCCTCCCTCAGCCTTAGCTGCAGTGAGCAGGCGAATACCAGTGACTTCCCTCCTGCTGTTCCCTCTGCAATGCTGTCCACAAGCTGTGGGTGCTGTGCACCAGAGTCTGCACTACTTTTGTGCTGTGCTTTGTGTTCTCTTACGCGGAGCTGACTCCCTATTCACGCTTGTGGATATTTGCACAGACCCGGGAATGCCCAGCCTCCTGAGCCTGTCCCGAGGGATGATTCTGGAGCACAGCCTGCGATGCACTGCATGCACAGTGCACACAACTTGAAAGCATGCAGTGTCTCCAGATGGTAAAAGGCACAGAGGGAGAGGGAGAATATTCTTGCCTTTCTGGAACATTCTTAACCACGTCCAGGGAAGGCTGAGCCCCGTGAGCACCCAGTGTGGGAGAGCAAAAGCACCAGGCTGTGGCATGAGGGCTTCGGGGTGTGGTGTGTGGCTGGCAGATGGCACAGCTACACAGTTATTTTTCCTCCCTGCCTTTTGCCCCTGTGCCATCTGCATTTTGTCACTCACATTCCAGGAGGATGTGAGGAAAGTCTGTCCAGCCTTTGTTCTTCTCTTCCAGAATATTCCCAGCCCCTACTGACCCCGCAGCCCTGACTGAGGGCCGGAGCTGGTTCCCGGGAGCACGGCTCATTCTGGGAAGCAGTGCGTGCTGTCTGTGTGTCAACCCGCTCAGTCCTCCACATCCCTCGGGATCCTGCCCCTAGAAACGCCAACCTATAGATGGAAATGTGGGGCACTGGGAAGGCAGGCGACCCAGCTGTGGTCACTGTCAGTCAGTGATGGAATTCGTGCCAGGCAGTCTGAGTCCAGATCCACGTCCTCGACTCACTGCCTTGTGGAGAAATTCGGCAAAGGGAGAGCCAGGCCGGGCATGCTTCGGTCAGTCCCGGGCTCCGTCCAGGGTACCTAGTGAGGACAGCCTCGTCAGCGGTCCCTGGAGCAGGGCTTGAACTGGTCATCCATGGTTTGTGATATCCTAGCCGTATCTGTTTATCTTCTCAGAGTGGCAAAATAGCTGTGCCAGTGTTCCTTGGGGCAGGCACCCTCCCCCCACATTTCTAGTAGCACTGACCATTCCCCAGCAGCTGCCCTTCCGGCTACTCGGATGATCAAATGACTACCCTGGCCAATCACGCGTCCCAGCCTCTGGGCACATCCACTACTCAGGGCTTGGTACCTGCTGCACGCCTGGCAAAGCAGGGCCACTTCTGGGGCTTTTCTTTTTCATAGTACTTTTAACTTTAAAGGGCAAATAGGCCACAAGTTTTGATGATTTGACTTCCAAGTTTTCAACTTTACAGTGGTGCAAAAGCATCACACATTTACTCAAAAATGTTCTTTCATGTTGGAGCCTGGATCTTTTCCCGGGCTCTGTGGTGCTGGCCCCGACCATATCACCAGCGAGCAGAGCACAGCTGAGGCCTGAGCCGGGCCGGCATCGTCTGCAGGGCTAGCTCTGGGGTCGGGCTCCCGCTTCCCTCACAGACTGAGGGCTCCTGCCCTTCTATCCCAACAGCCTACTCCCAGGCCCTCTGTCACAGCATCACAGGCCTTCTGTTCAAGGGACCCTAAAGCTCCAAAGCACAAGAAGAGCAATGCCGAGAGTTCAGATTGGCCAAGAGGAAGCCACAGAGCACTTCCTCTGCGAGAAAGGGTAAAAGTACAATGGGTATCTTAGAGGCCGCCTCAGAGAACCCTTTCCACAGTGCACTGCTGTAGCCGTTCTATTTTAGCATCAGCTGTAGTTACCCACCTTCCCGTGCTGAGTTCGTAAGTTAGGCTCTACTGTGGATCTCTCCGTATAGGACAAATGACGTATATCAGATTAGACAATGCCCACTGCTTCGGGTCTTTGCTGGGGTTCTTAGAAAGTGCCCCTGGATAAAGGGGGGTTCCCGTGCATCTGAAAAGGCCCCATTTCCACACAAGGTCACGTTCAGAGTACGAGGGACCAGGACTTGGACGTGCCTTTGGGGGAACACGACTCACCCTACTATACCAGCTTCTGGATGAGTGGTGGCGAACCTACAGCATGCGTGCCACAGCAGGCTCTCTGTCATCACTGAGAGCTCTAAAAGGTTCACCATTGCTGTTCTAGATGAAGGATGAAGGCCCTAGGCTCCCTCACTCTCCTGAGGCCCATCCCTGCCAGCTGCCGCATCATGGGGTGGGCAAAGGGGACAGGCCACCTCCCACCTGAAGCCTGCTGCACTGCCTGCCTCAGAGCTCCCCACATGGCGCATCTCGCAATGGGCAGCACACACAGAAGAGCCAGCCCCTTTTCTGGCATCACTTCTCTGCCCACCACCGCCTGCTAGGATCTGACAAAGATTACACTGTCTCCCCTGACCGTGGGAAGGAAATGCGGCTGGGGGCTCTGTGGGTATCTCAGATCAGACGGGGACCAAGCTACAGAGGATGGTCGCCTCCTCCAGTCTCCAAGTCTGCCGGAGTTTTTGATCAGAGCTGGGCAGAATGGGAGAAAGTTCAGGCTTCTGGTGCTGCAGATAAGGCCCTGGCCTTTTTCTCACAAGGGGAGCACAGGCCAGCCCACAGGGGTTTTGTGTGGATAAAGGACTCCAGTCTAGAGAGCTTGAGAACTTAGCATGTACAAGACAGGAAAGAAATTGCCAGCACGGACATAGTGGGCAAGGGACCCTGCTGAGACCACTGTGATGCAGCCCTGGCCACCACACCTGCAAGAAGTCCCTAAGACAAGAGCAACAGTCCTGCTACTACCAGCGGCACCTCTCCACAGGGCAGGAGTCCACCCCAAACACCTCTCAGTGGGACAGGGTTTCCGCCCTGGTGCTGATCATGATCCCAAGAGACAGTCCTGGAATCCAGGATCCCAGTGTTAAAATCCCCAGAGCAAAATCTGAAAGTCTAAACATCTCTAAAGATCAAAATCCCTCATATGATCGAAAAAGATTGAAATCCTAAAAGCCACAACTCTTAAAACCACAATTCCCATTGAAAAAGAAAAAAAGGCTCCAATACGAGGGGCAGAAGGCAGAATTCGGGGGGGCGGGGGTGACACATTTTCAGCTGTACTCAGGATAGCTGCCAAGTCCTCCACTTGTGCCCTGCTTCCACCCCTGTGCACAGTGTGCACCCTCCTTCAAAAATGCCTTTCGATGGAGAAGAAAGAATTGAATGAGCTCAGTCACCTTCTGACAGGCTCCTGCGGACAGGCTCCCTTCTGTGACATAAGACATTCAGTGGTGGGAGCTACTTCAGCCTCCAGCCCAGGTGGGAATCTGACTGTCGAGGAAGATGGATTTCTTGTATTTACCACTAAACCTAATCTAGGAAAACCAGACTTCACCTGGGCTTACGGGTGTAGCTCCCACTGCTGCCCAGCCTGCCAACCCACGGTCCCCCTGGGGCCCTTGCAGCCCCTCCCATGGTCCAGGACTCCCGCTGGCCCCCAACTCTGCACTTGATCTTACCCAAAAGGCCAAGAAGCCATTGACTCCCCCCACCTCCAAAAGGGAAAGCAGGACACAAGGCTGCCCAGGGCATTGGCACAAAATGACCTAGAAAATGCCCGCAGCACCCTCCAACAATGCCATCGTTACTGACAGGAGCCCTCCCTGATAGGAAACGGCAGGCCCAGTCCTGGTGCATTCAGGAGTGCCACCCCGCCTCATGCCTCCTCCTCCCTTGGTGAAGAAGGCCATTTCACACCGTCAGCATGGTCACACTTACAGAGAGAAAGAGCCAGGACCAGAATTCCACTCCGGCATTTCCATTCTACTCCACAGTTCACAGTTTCAAAGTGCTAGTTTCATGTCCTTTTCCCTCCTATTAAAATCTCAGAGGCTTCTAAAGGATCGTGCTCACGCAGCCACAAAGCTCTCTCCCACCGTGAGCCCTGCGAAGGAGGCCCTACGCCTGGAGATGCCGGGCGGGCATCAGCGAGTCGGGCTTGCGGGTCAGCAGAGCAGCTGGCAGCTCCAGCTGAGTGGTCAGCAGGCCCGACGGTGAGGACACGGGACACTGCTCAGCTCCTGTACTCTTCGAACTGGGAGTGGAAAGCCTCTCCTCCTACGCGTGGGAAGCCCTGCTCCCACTGGCGTTGCTCACCATCCATCCTAGGCAAGGGCCCTCATAACCCTGCAGACGCCGGGGCTGGAGATTGCACACAGAAGTTCTCCATCCTGACCTGGGCAAAGCTCCCCTGAGTACAGCCAGAAGACCTGGCAGGAATCTGGATTTGAGCACATGGATCTGGTATCAGCACAATCCTCATTTGATTCATGTCCTTCCTGGTCTACACCAGCAAACCGAGAGAGACGTGATGATTGGAACAATCCAGACAGCTTCCTACTCCCTTCGAAGCAGCAGCAGCAGTAGCAGTGCAAGCAGGAAAGGCCTGGTTAGACGGAGAATTTCCTCCCCGTGATGGGACTGCACTACAGGCTGCGGCTCCTGCGGACGCTTAATCCCACTGGTCATTTGTGTTTCTCCAGCTTTTAGTAAGAGACAAGACAGCTACTACCTTCCCACCATCTAAGCCTTTATTCCACATCATCTCTAACCCTCCTCAGTTCCTCCACTGAGGCCACCAGTCAAGCAAGTCAGTTCATCTTGCTGAAATTTTAACAAGTGAGGCTGCCAGAGAAGGCTCAGAGTTGCAGGACAACTCAGGAGTACAACAGCCCCCGACCCCAGATGACCTCCTCACAGGGGTGTCCTGAGCAGTCCTGACCCACAGCAGAGAGAAGCAGCTGATCCAGAGATCAGGAGCCAGCAGGGCTACCTTCACCTACCTGGGGGACAAACACACTCTGACGGGGCTTCTCGAGCAGTCCGGAGCTTGCCGAGTCCATCCAACTTCTGAACCGAGAGAGAAAGAAAAGAAAATATGGGTGAGTCTCACAGCAGAAAGGAACAAGTAGAAAAATCAGCAAAAACAAAGTATGCCACTGACCCATACCTCAGTGCTATTTTCCAGAACATTTCCCAAAAAGTCATTAAATTCGATGGGTGACTTTTTGATATAGGGAAGGGGAAGAGCTAAAGCTAACACTGAACTGCTGATGAACCCTTGAAGAGAAAACGCTGGGTTCCTGCTTTGTCAGAACGTGTTCAAACACAGCTCCAACACTGATCACAGCAGAACAGCACCCTGTAAGCCATGGAAGCTGCTGCAGCTGCCCACCGTATCTTCGAGAGGGGAGGCAGAGGCTGAGCAGGGTACATCTAGGCAGAAGGCTGGCTGGTGCCTGCTCTCTGGGTCCCACGATCTCCCCATCCTCACCCAGGAGGCCCTACTGCCCCCGCAGCTGCAGGTCCCACCCACGGCCCAGGATGTGAAAGCCCTGGCCTCATCCACCCCACGATGACAGCTTCCTTTGCTCTTCAGAGGGTGTGGGGTGTAGGTGTGTGTGTGCATATGTATGTGTGTGTATGTGTGAGCTAATTCAGTTAAGTACAATTTAACAAGAGCTTACCCATGCCCAGCCCCATACTAGAACGTGGGTAACAGAAAAAGAATTATTATCACAGAAATAGGGTCAAAGGTCATGGCTCCACTATGGGGGGAATCACAGGGCCAGCTCCGGAAAGCCCACAGCCTGCTCTGACCCTCAGGGTGACTTCTTCTGCGGTGCTGACATCTGAACTCAAGGCCCACTACATGCTAAGCACATGCTGTACACTGTACACTGAGCTATACTCCCAGCCCCAGGATGATTTCTGGAGCCCCAGTTCCTTAAGGAAGGAATACAAGCTTGGAAAAGGGAAGAAGTTCATCTGAAATCCCCAAATCCAGGTTCAACGGGTAAAGTGATTGGTTCGTTATCCCGTGGCATGAGTCCTGACAAGCACCACACCATATGAACCTGTTCACTTTTGCATGCTAGAGACTGAACCCACAGTTTGGCTCACACTAAGGAAGCACTCTGCTGCTGAGGTGCACCCCACCCCCAAGCCCCAGGAAGCCATTTTCAAGTACTGCTTCAGAGGAAGGGAAAGGGTCTGGTCTTGAGCCCTTGACCACTGACAATGATTCTCTGCTTGACCAATACTCAGACTTCTGAGCCTTCTCCTAGGCCCAGCTGGGCACTTCCTTACAAGATCCCAGCAGGCCAAGGACTCTGCTGAGTCAGTGTAGCAAGAATCTATCACCTGATCTCCAGTTTCCCTCGATACATTAACAACTTTCTGCTCCTCATCCACCACACCCGGGTGGTGTCTGATCAACTGGCCTGTATCAGCAAGAGCCCTGGCAGCTGCTTATTCAGTGTGCTGGCTCCTGACGGCGTCTTAGCCATTTTCCAGCCACTGAGCCCACCGTGCTCCTGGGCTACGCTTGCTCCCTGGCTCACGCTGGGTTTAGAATTGAGCCCACTCTCTCCCTGCACTGCAAAACCCCAACCCATCGTGATGGCTCTGACTAAAGTCTGTCTCACAGCACTTTGACCAGGATCAGTGCATCATTCTCCCTTCCGCACCACAAAGCGTGGAATTCTGGCAGAGCACAGAGCCCCCATCAAGCCCCCTCTGGTTGGAACAGCCTGAGATCAGGAGCCTGAGGCTAAAAACCGAGCCCGGGTTCTCCCAGCCTCCCACAACCAGCAGTAACAGAAAACAAGGGTGAACAGGCTGGTTACTACATAGACAGCTTGGTGAGCCCGGCTGCACTAACCTCACCCTCAGCCCACCGCTCAGGCCCCTGAGGCCCCAGTTTGCCCCTGAAGCAGAACCTGGAGAGACCTTTAGACCCCGGTCTCCAGGCTCCCATCTGGACCCTCAACCAGCTACTTTGACTCCACCCTGAGCGCCTAGCTCGAGTGAGCCTGTAAGCAGCTTGGGGCGCCCTCCCTCACCCTCCAGCAGCCCCTGAAGCTGCCAGGGGCTCCCCTGGGCCAGGGGGGTCCCCACCCCTAGAGCAGAACCCTCCCCGGCCCGCTCTCCTCCCACTGTATTCGCAGAGGCGTTGGCTGACTGCGAAGTGCTCTTAGACAGCAAAGGGGCCCAGCCCTGCAGTTCAGGCCGGTGACAGGCGAGAAGCTCTGTCTGTCTTACCATGGATAGGCGGGACGAAAAGACGGCCTCGTTCATTTCCTTTCTTAAAAACAAAAGCGCTTAAAGCTAAGAACAATCAGCTTTTAACGACTGCTATCGGGCCTGGGCCTCCCTTCTGAGGGTAGGGGTCTTCCTGCTCTGAAGGGCGACAGGAGGCACAATGACCTTAAAGCTAGTCTGTCTTCCCAGGCCTACGGGAGCCAGCGGCAGGAGGAGACTCCAGTGAAGGTCACCAGGTGGGGCCGGAAACCACTGGGGCTGTTTTTGTCAACTACTTTAACTCCGCGTGTGCATTTACTCTTCTGGATCAGCGATGAATCCGAAAAACTGACCCCCTCCCTCCCCGGCCCCTCCTCTCCTACCTCCAAACCCTCCTTTCTGCAGGTCTGACAAGTCCCTGCCGTGAACTAACTCCCAGAGTAAGTGTCAGAATTAGAAACCCAACCCACAATCTTTACCTCATGCTTTTTTTTTTAATTTCTAAGAACATAATCTTTTGTTTCCGAATTTGTAAAAATGATTTAAAAGCCTCAACTTCTGACATTCAAGTTATTTGGCAACACCTCTAGCATCTGTAAACAGTACGCTCCTGGCTCTGCCTAGGCAAAAAGTCCTCCAGAGTAAATAAAGGGTGACTTTCTGCCCAAAGACAGAGCCTTCGGGATGCTGCCACCCAGGAGCCCCGGGAGTACAGCTGGGCTCAGGGAGGGATAGGGGGGCATGGTTTTCAAAGCACGGGCAGGTGGTGCCCTTAGCAGGGAGGCCCTGAAGCTGGTGTGTGATTACATCCCTACCTGCGCTTCTCTTCGTTGAATGAGAGGAGGAAGAGGAGGAAAGGGAGAAGGAGAGAAGGGGAGAAGAGGAAGGACAGGAGAAGGGAGAGGAAGAGGCAGGCAAAGGAGCCCAGCTGTGTGGGGGGCTGAGGCAAGCAGGCTGCTTGGACCCAGTGGGAGGCAGCCTGCGTGACACAGTGAGACCTGCCCGCCCCCAGAAAACACACACAACAAACTCTGCAAGGCACTGTAAATCAGCCATAAGTGAACACTTTGTCTTTTGGCTGAAAATCTCACTCTGGGGACTGTTTTCCAAGAAAACAAATCAGCAGAAGCAGAAAGTGACGATGATCATCAAGGAGCTTCTCGCTGTGGAGCGGAGCGGCTCATTTTAATGAAGGGTGGGGGTGCCCAGAGGAAACTGTCACATTGCAAAACAGCTGGATAAAGACCAGGCGCAACAAGAACTGCATTTATGATGCAGTAAATCGAATGATGACATCTGCTTAAGATCAGGGAGGAAGGGACTCCCAAAACAAAACCCAGGGGGTACTGAGATTAGGGTGATGCTCTTCTTAAAAGGTTCTTTCTGTGTTTTGTAGAATTGTTAAAAACAAACAAAAAAAATCCTTAGACTTTCTATTTGGAAGTAGAAAAGCAAAGACGAAACCCTGAAGTCTCTCCGCCAGGGCAATTTCAGACTGAAGACAGGGCTTTGTCTCCTGGGCAGTCAGTCCCAGAAGCTGTGCTGCAAAAGCACATACTCTGCAGACACCAGAGGAAAAGCTGCCCCAAATCAAACCCCACATCCTCTCCTCCTTCGAGCCACAGAAGGGGAGCCAGACATACATTTCCACCGACACCAGGGACCAAGCAGGCAGCGCTTCCTGGCCTCCTTAAGCGTTATTCTTTTTTTCTTCCCACCACGATGACATGATGGTGATGACGACAAACATAACTAGAGTGTTGTTATCAGGATTGTTGATTCCGTACATGGCAGGCGTGGTGCCAACAGCTGTAATCTCATCTAGTCCTCCCAATACCCCCATGTAGGAACTGCTCTTACTCCCATTTACAGGTTGGAAAGTTGAGGCTTAGGAAAGTGTCAGGACTGGATTCAAGTCCTGGTATTAACTAATTCCAATTACAAAGCAAGGCGACCTCTGCTTACAAGCAAGGTTCACATCTACAACAAATCATTTAGAAGTTGCTGTCAAAAGCAAGGTGATACAAAAATATCCAGAAATCAGGTCAGTGATCATGAAAGGCCGGGAGAGTGTGCGGACTGAAGTGGGGAGGTCTCAGGATGACAGGGGACCTGTGATGCGTGCATTGGCTGGGGGACATCAGGTACGTATTGTCAAAACCCGTAGGACTGCACATGGGAAAGTGCGACACTAGTGGATTCCAGTGAAAATACAAGAGTCACCCAGGATGCCAGAGAATCCTAACACAGAAAGAAGACTACGGTGTGGATCTGACTGCATCGAAACCACCTATCAGTCCCCCAGTTAATGTGGGGCATACATTCCAAGAGCCCCAGTGAAACTGCAGGTACTACCAACCCCTATGCAGACTATGTTTTTCCTATATATACATACATACATACCTATGAGAAAGTTTAATTTATAAATAAGCACAGAAAGAGATGAACAAAAATAACCAACACAGTAGAACAATTATAGTGATCTACTGTAGTAAGTCGTGTGTATGTGGTCGCTCTCTCTTTGAAAACACCCAATTGCACTGTTCTTGTCCTCTGTGTGATGACATAAAATAGTAACTCTACGTAGAGAAATCTTGCAAATACTACTGCTAAGGAGTGGCTTTGTAACATCCCCAAAAGATGCTGTCCCTAAGTTGGCATTACTGGGACACGGTGGGACTTTTAGGATGAGGACTCAAGGGAGGTCTTAGGTGGTTGGGGGCAGGCCCCTGAGAGGGCTGTGGGACCCTCTGCCAGGCTGCTATGAGCTGAGCATCTTCCTCTGCCACATGTTTGTGCTATGATGTGCTGCCTTGCCACGGTCCAAAAAAAAGGGGCAAATGACTATGGACTGAACTTCAAAACCAAGTCACCATAAACCTTTCCTCTTCTTAAGCTGGTTCTCTTCAGTTATTTTATTACAGTCATGGAAAGTGGCTAACATATGACTTTAACTAGCTGATGAAGGCACCAGGTATAAGTCATGTGACACCATGGGCCCCTACTATGATGCCATGAAAGTGGCAGTGCCTCCTTCATGGTATTCTTCCTGATCACTCATAATCCAGTCTAATCACAAGAACATCAGACTACCACACAGAGGGGCATGCTACAAAGTACTCAGCCACCATGTCTCAAAACTGTAGTCATAAAAAACACAGAGCCTGAGAAACTGTCCAGTTGGAGGAGATGAAGGGGACAATACAGTACCCTCGAAGGAGTCCTGGAGTAGAAAGAGGACAAGACAGGCAAAGGAATCTGATTAAATATTTATAGTTCTGTTAAAAAAAAAAAGGTAGCAGACTCACAGTCACTTCACCACCAAGATGGAGCTTTGTTCTCTTTTAGAACAGCTTACTTTTTTGTTCCTGTTTAGTGAGATTAAATTTACATAACATAAAATTAAACATTTTAAAAAGAATAAGTCAGCACCACTAAGTAGATTCACAATGGTGTGCAATCCCCCCAATGTCTAGTTCCCTCTGTCTGGTCCCAAAACATCAAGCATCCAAAAGGAAACCCTGTACCCACTCTCACCTCCTCAGCTCCTGGTAACCACCAGCCTGTTGCTTTTTCTATGTATGCACCTGCTCTGGATTTGTCACATAAACAGAACTGCACGAACTGTGATCTCTGCTGGCTGGCATCGCTCACCTACACTTTGGCGCACGAGCAACACCACACTGGGCAACCCCCGCCCCCGTCTGCTAGCTGTCTACAGGTGACATCGAGGCACCTCCCCACCTGTGGGTATTGCAGACAATGCTGCTATGAACAGGAGCACACGTTTACTTGTGGGCCTATTTCCACATCTTCAGGGTATATACCTGGAGGGGACTTGCTGGTCATATGATTATTTATTTAATTTTCTGAGGGCCAAAATTCTATCCACATTGGCTGAGCCACTTCACGTTCTCACCCGCAGTAGATGATACATGCTTATAGTAAAAAGAATTCACTATAGAATAGTATGCCATGGCTGGTACGCCATGTTATCCAGTAGGAGTTTCATTAAAAAGGGGGTCAAAATGTACAGTATGTTTGAATTTTTAAAAATTGATGATAGTACATTGTCATTAATCTCCCTCAGAGCATCCCACCCTCATTTCAAACACACTCACCATTCCTGCCACTTCCTGAAATAGCCCTGGAAGTCCTCTTTTGTCTTCACAAGGCACGATCAAAAACACAGTAAATGTTTTTGCCGAGTGCATGCAGCAGAAAGGCAGGCTCCTAAACACATCGCGGTGTGTCCTCACCCACCTTATTCTCCGCTCTGACACGTCTGGCTCCTCCCCCAAGTCAAAGTGACCACAGAAGGTGAATATTTCGAATGAAGTCAGGACACCAAGGTGGCCATGGCAGCGCAACTAAGGGCACTTGTAAAAGAGGACTTCCAGACCTGCTCTGGAAATCTTTCAGTAAAACATTTTCATACTGACTGTATTTTTATTGCACTTCATGGACTCTCATAGCGTACCGGCCGCATCATCAACAGTCTGCAAGGTTCTGATCTAAAGGTTTGTGTAATTGCCCTTTATGACATCGCCACAGTGACACAGCTGCCTGACCACTGATTCTCAGAGTGAGGCCCCCATGCACCTGACTGCCTTTCTAAGCAACTTCACCGTGACATAACCAAGCTCACGAGTATTTACAGAAATAAGAGAATCTACCACCCAACAGAAATTACCATTAGGAAACTAGGCCCCATAGTGAGCAGAAAAATCAACTGGAGAGCCAAACTGCCAAAGATATTAGAATTAGCCTGGTATAAAACCTGAAAGTAATTGTATCTGAGCTGTCTACATTCAAACAGATGAGGGTAGATAAGGACCTAACTTGAAATTCTAGAGACAAAAACACCATGTCTGAGATGAAAAATATGGTAGAGTGAACTAATGGCAGATTGACTGAGAAGGAAAAGTTAGTGAATTCGAAGATAGCAATAGAAAGTATCCAGATACACACAGAAAAGATTTTTCAAAATGAGAAGAGACTCAGTGAACTGTAGGACTTCAGGTGGCCTAACTACATGTAATTGGACTTTCCAGAGGAAAAGAGAGTAGAACAGAAAAACTATTCAAAAAAACAATGGTCAAAAATATTTCCAGTTGGGCATGGTGGCTCATGTATATAACCCTGGCCACTTGGATAGCTGAGGCAGGAGGATCACAAGGTCAAAGCCAGCCTGGGCAATTTAGTTAAGATGCTGTCATAAAACAGAATAAAATAAAATAGGGTTAGCGCTGTAGTTCAATCCCCAGTACTGCCATTAAAAGAAAATGTTTACAAACTGATAAAAACTATAAACCCTTAGATCCAATAATCTCAATGAAACCCAAATACAATTAGCAATAAGAAAAGACACCAGGACGTCATAATCTGAACGCTTAAAACTAAGGGTAAAAGAGAACCTTAAAGCATATTATTATATGAACAACGAATAGAAACATGATACAATGACTTTGAACAGCAATTGAACAGTTACTTTAAAGTTAATCATGTAGCTATGAGAGGACAGATGATTTCGCTCCCAGGTGTTTACATGCAAGAGCAATGAATGCACATATCCATGAAAGACCAGTGCACCAAAGTTCATAGCATCTTTATTTGTAACTGACATTGGAAGCATTCCAAATTCCCACCCACAGGTGCACATATAAACAAATACATTCAGATGATGACATGACTCTGGCCATGAACTATTGTACAGAATTAGTTACTTGCATAAATAATGTGCAAAAATATCAAAGAGCCCCTTGGTACTGTGCTGAGTGAAACAAACCAGCCTCCTAAAAATGTGTGTGACTCCACGTAAGAAGTCCTGAAAGATGAAAACTGATCCGGGGCTGGCCTTAGCCAAGTGGTTCCTTCTGCTTACCTTCCTAACCATGTGGCCTGATGGCCGAAAACCAATCTGGAGTAACAGAAATCAGTGGCAGAATGAGTGGCAGGTGGGCAGAGGCGAGAGGGAGAGAATTCCAGAGCGCTGGAAGAGTGCCCTTGAGGGGGATGGGCACGTTCGCTTCACTTCCTTGCCTGCTGAAAGGTTCTGCCTGTACACGTCCACATGGGTCAGTTGGGCAATTTAAATGGGGAGAGCTCAGTGTTGATCAGTTAGTCAGACTTAACACCTCCTCCCCAATCCACGGAGCTCCAGACTCCTCCTCGATGCCCGGCAAGGTCTCCCCGCCACAGACACGATGTGAGCACAACTGGCCCCGCCAGGCACTGGGCAGGAGAGGCCTTCACTTTTCTCAAAGGAATGTGGGTTTAATCAGTGGCTCCCACCGCACGCCAAGCGACTCCCTTCAAACCACATCAGCCAACGTATTTCCTGTGGGGTCTCTGCTCCGTCTCGAAATACACGAGTGTGTTTCGAAAGGCTCCTCTGAAAACGAAATGAGACCTTCAGGGATCCTCAGCGCGTGTTCCCTTCATCACTGTTCAAAGGCACACTTCCCTCCAGGGCCGCTTCTGGGCTGCCATGCCACGCTGACAGACAGGACCCAAGCACGGCCCGGGCTGGGTCCCCATCATCACAGCCTCTGAGGCACGGAGGACACCAGACTTCTCCACTCCCCACCAGTCTCCTCCCAGCCCAGCGCAGGCCAGGCCAGGCCAGGCCGAAGTCCCCTTGAGGCCGCTGCTGGCTCCATGCACAGTGAGCGATTGGGTTCCCTGCCCTGGGCAGCGGGCAACGACTGGGGCCTGTACATCTGTGTACTGAAACCCCAGTTCATGTGTCTCAGGACGTCCTGTGTTTGGAGAGGGGACCTTCACAGAGACTGGTAAGGGGAATGAGGTCTGGAGGGTGGCCCTCATCCCAACAGCTGCCGTCGGAAGGGGAGACAGGGCTGGCTCACACAGGGAAGGTCCTGTGCAGATGCAGCAAGAAGGTGGCTGTCATCTTCTTCAGAAGAAGCCAATCCTGTCAACCCCTAGAGCCAGCCTTCTGGCCTTCGGAGCTGTGAGAAAACACTTGTCTGTCACCTAAGCCACATTCAACACGTGGGCCTCCCAGGACCCCATGCCAACCGCACCTGCTGCCTCCAGGTTACCCCAGGCCCCTGGAGACCGGAGCAAGGGGGCAGTGAGGAGGCTGTGGGCACCAGGGCTTCACTTCCTGTCCACAGGTGCAGGGGGCACCGAGGGGCAGTGAGAGGGGCATGAGGTCGCTGAGGAACTCTCAGGAAGGTGAGTGAGCAGCGGTGCAGGCCAACCTGGGCACAGGAGGCAGGACTGGAGAAGGGAGTCAATACCTGTTGTCAGCCCTCCCTCTCCAGGGGGCCTTGTCTGTGGAGTCAGCCACCTGCAGAACACTGGGGGTAGGTGGCACATGCCTATAATCCCAGCACTCTGGGAGGCTGAGGCAGGAGGCTCTTAAGTTTGAGGCCAGCCTGGGCTACACAGCAAGTTCAAGATCAGCCTATACATATAGCAAGGCCCCGTCCCCTGCCCCCACAAAAAAGCCAAAAATGGCATCTGTACTGAGTATAAAGTGTGATGAAAATATATAGTGGATGTTTAAATTTTAAAAAGGTTTTTACAGTAAAAGACACTGCCATTAATCCTCGTTAGAGTCCCCCCCCCTCACTTCATGCACACTTTTCCTGCCCCTCCTGCCACTGTCTGAGGCAGTTCTGGATGTCCTCTTTTGTGAGTGTCTTTATGAGGTAGAACCAAAAATACAGTGGCTGTTGCTCCCCAGTGCTGGGAGGGCGGCTTGTAAAACACTGCAGAGTGCTCTCATCCACCCCATTCACCAGATCCAGCCCTGTGTGTCTCTGACCCCTCCCCAAGGTCGAAATGGCTATGAAAGGGAAATATTTTAAATCAATTCGGTCCTGGAGGCAGCCAAAACAGCATAACTAGACTCTTGTGAAAGAGGACTTCTCGCCTCAGAAAGTTCCAAGCCTGATGGGACAGGTGTGCTTGAAATGAGGGGCTTCTTGGAGGGGGATCAATGGTCATGTGCCTTTTACTATACTAGGCTTTTCAAATTTAAACATCTGCTATATTTTTCACTCCCATCTCATATGCAGATTTTTTTCTTGCGACTCCCTAAACAATTGACGTGGTTACTTTTCTCTCATTGCTGAGATAAAATACCTGACACCCAGAATTAAGGAAGGGAAGGTTTATTTAGCTCACAGTTTGTGGAGGTTTCAGTCCATACTTGGCTGGCTCCAAGGCAGGGTGGTACATGGCAGAGGGCAACAGTTCATGGCGGCAGAAAAACAGCAAAAGGAACAAGAACAAAAGGGGAAAAAGACAGCGGTTAGCAGTCTCTTTCCCTCCCTTACACTGTATGTAAACCATGCACTCCAGAGCAGTGTAGCACTCACATCCATAATCCCGGGATTGGACTATGGATCAGTCAAAACTCTAGAAGTCACCCCATGGCTGCATGAAGATCTGGGAGACATCCAGACACAAACCATATCAATAATATAGCATAGCAACTATTTACATAGCATTTACCTCTTATGAGGTATCTTAACCCAGAAATGATTTAAAGTATTGGGAGGACTGTGTGCCCTGTTCTGAGGGGGCTGGAGCACCACAGAGGTTGGTGTCCTGGGCTGGAGCAGATCCCCTGCAGACACTGCACTCCTGGGCCCACAAGCGGGAGCAGAAGCCCATGAGGACACCGTGCAGGACTTTCCCGGCTGTGGACGATGCCGCTGTGTTTCTAGATACTGTCATTCACCGTCCTGCCTGAGGTCAGAGCCTGGACACAGCGCTAGGATGGAGCTGGAGGCACTGTCTCTGAGAAGGTCCCTTTGCTTGGGCTGCTGCCAGGCATGGCAGCCATCTGGCTTTCAGGGTGAGCAGGGCAGGAGCAGGGAGGAAGGGATGGGCAGCTCCACCAGGCCCTGCCAGCCCGTCCTGGGAAGGACAGGTACGTGGTCCTCACAGAGACATAGCGAAGCAGCTCCTTCTGCCCTTTTACCAGAGGCAGAAGCTGAGGCTTAGAAGGTGCCCACGAATTGTCTGAGGACACTGGCCAATTTTAGGCAGCTCCACACTCACACCCAGGTCTCCAGGGTCTTAGGCGCCCAGTGCGAGCCATGTGGAACAGTGAGAGGTGCTTTGTAGGGAACCTGGGTGGGCAAACTTCTACAGCAAGACGCTGAGCTACCAAGTCCCTTGTGCTGAATCCGAGACAGCTCCCCTGGGTGTGCGTTCATACACACATCACACCTGCACACCTTCTTGTGCACACACACACACACACACACACACACACACACACGCATGCACATGCGCATACATTCACTCATGAGCATCTGCACTCACACACACATGTGCATATACATCTGCACACGCTCACACACGCATGCACACACATGCCCCATCTCATGTGCACACCGTTCACGCCCACCCACACCCCAGTCCCATCGTGAGAACTTGCCCTTTTTTGACCACACCGAACTCAGCCACAAAAGCAGCACAGTTTAAGTACGTGAACAGACTCTGCTTTCTCTGAGCAATGCTTCTCCCTGGAGGGACAGAGCTGAGTAGATCTTATTTAAATTGTCTTTTTAAAATATCAGGATGCATCCTAATTGCTTATGATTTATTTCACAACTCAACATTAGAAACAATTTCAGCTTTGGAAGTTCACACTGCCAGTCTGAAAGCACCCTCCCCACACAAACCACTACCAGTTTCATGGCTGCACCAGGACAGTAAAGTCCTCATTGGCCGGCGTGAATGGAGCAGATGTGGGAAGCCTCTAGCTCTCTGGGTTAATCATGAGCATTTAGAGGTGTCTGCACCACTTGCATAATCACAAAACCAAACTAGCTTATTAATTAAAGTGAATTTATTAGGTGTTGGTGTGCCCTTTCACAATTAGAAAGCCATATAATTATTTTCACAGACAATTTGACTTTTATTTTGGTCATAAATATGAAATTTTTAATTAAATGAATTTTAATCAACTTCTGATCAAATGAGTGACTTGCAAAATGGGGCTGGAGAGTCAAGTCCTACCACCAGCCTGCCCACTGGCTCCAAGCCCAGATGTGTGTTAATCTTTTTGCATCTGCCTGGCTTTACTAGGATGGCAGGACCCCAGTGGGAGGACCGCAAGCAGAGAGGGCCTTCATTCCCCCTCGATTTGGGAAGAGGCAGCCGTTCTCAGAGCAGACAGGGTGAGGGCTTTGCACCCTCCCATTGTTCATTCCCGCAGAAACAGCTCGAGGAAACTCCCAGCTGGCCAGCAAGCAGACTGAGGTTAGAAAGACAGTTCCCCGCGTCCCAGGCTGGGAGACAGCCGAGCAGCAAGCAGCAGGAGAACCCGGTCTGTGACAGCTGCGTCTCCCCTGCCGTCTGCATGCTCCTCCTCGCTTGCAGATGTCTGCAAAGACATCCCCATGTGCAGGAGTGATGCCCCTCTGAGCTGCATCACCGTGTCTAAAGGATTCTCTGAGGCAGTGGAAAGGATGCGGGAGGAGGAGTCAGGCTGCCTGGGTGCGCTGTCACCTGGGACTGCCTACTCCCCCGGAGAATGGGAAGGGCGCAGCTTAGGGTTCCCTGTGTTCAGTGCTCAGCACCCCAAAGGCTTCAGTCGTCTCCCCACCCCTCTAGGAGTGCACCAACCCGACGTGCTCTACAGCTCCATCTGTGAGCTTAAATTTTTCCCTATGGTTTGTGCTAAGACCTGAAATATGTTTCCAGACGTCAAGGAGGCTGTTTCCTGAGTGCTGTGTCAACAACTGAAGATTAATCCTGATTCTACACATGGAGAAAGTCCAGTGGGTTGTGTGTGGCCTCCAAGAAACTTCTCAAGTTTAGTTATATTCATTCAAAATAATTAGAAGTTGTGGTGTGGACCAGGCACAGTGCCTCACGCTGCTCAGTGCAGATCAGGAAAGGTCTCAGCACCAAACCCCCAAAAGAGCCCGATTCTGAAAGGAAATCTTCAGATTTTTCCCAAACCATGCAATACAGCTTTCTTTATGTGTCATTGCTTTCGACAATGATGAATTCAAGTAAAAGATGAACTGGATCCACTCTCCCCGTTGTAAGACTTGCAGCAAAACTTCACAGCAGGGCAGCAGCCCCAGAGTATCATGGAAGAGAAAGGAACATGCACGCCACAGGCAACCTGAATGTTCTACAACAAGAACAAGAACCCAAGCCCTGGCGGGCAGTGGCTCCATGGCAGAACACCTGCCTGGCAGCGCAAGGCCCTGCATTCGATCCCCAGTACTGCCCCAAGCAAACAAGCGAACAGGTAACAGAGCCCTAAAGACCTTCTTCTTCATCCAGTTACTCTACACCCCTAAAGATACTGGAAATAAGAAACTTCCCCCCAAAAACCATGGTCTATGCTTCTGCTTAAGCTAATACAACTATGCCAGAGGCCTAAATGCCATTCTGCTCCATGCTATGCTCAGAGTTGAGCCAGTCTCTCCCCACACCAGAAAATCCTGTTGTTGCGGTTCCCCATCATCACGGCCCGGCCTAAAGTCAGCCTTGTCACTGCTTTAACAAGTGTCCTTGACTCATTCTTCCTGTTTACCAAGTGTCACAGAATCTTTTTTTTTTTTTTTTTCTGTAATAGCTACTCCATCCAGTCCTGGTGCCCCCGACAAGACTGAGTACAAGCCCTATCTCATATCCAGAAAACTAAAGGGTCAGAAGACCAGCCTGGCCACGCAGAGGTGGTCTCAATACACTGTGTGGCATTTTCCTCTTCAAAACTCACAACCTCCCAAAACCTACCATGGTGGGTGATGTCACCCCAGGCTATGGCAACCTCCTAGCCATGTGGTTCCTCCTAACAATGGTTCCAGGTCCCTGGGGTTTGAGGACCCCACAGATGCTCCAAATGGGCCACAGAGAAGTAGGCTCGCCTCCTCCTGAGCATGCTCCCTGAGAAGCTGATGGAATGGGACAAAGAACCATGGGTTCCCAGGGTAGGTGGCCCTGGCTCAGGCACATGCACATGGCCCCCAGCTGGACAGGAAACCTGCACAGAGACGGTGGGTATGCTTGCCCTTTGGATGCTCTCTTCCAAGGCACTCTGCAACCATGAGGGAGCCCCAGCGTGCACTGTGCGTCCTGAGCAGGTCGCTGTCTGTATCTCGGTGGAGAATGGGGGCCATGACAGCCAGTTACTTTGGGATCACAGCAGCATTTGCTCGAGGGTTAAAGACCAGAAATTGCTGATGTGGTGTGGTTTGTCCCCTTGAGGTGCATGTATCACAGTCGGCCCTGTTCCATGGTGATGTTAGCCACCCTCAAGAGGAAGGGCCTAACGGGAGGCCCTGAAATCACAGAGGGGATTAAGGCAACTCGTGGGACCTCTGAGCTAGTTGGGATTGTTATAAAAGAAGCTCTCTCTGCTTTGGTTTCCCATCTCACCATTGGTCTCTTGCTGTTAGATGCACTCTGACACTATCAAGCCGTCTGTCATGAAGCCCAGATGCCTTCACAGAGCCAGTGCCATGCTGACAGACTTCCCAGAACTATTAACTCAATAAACCTCTTATATTTTACAAGTGACCCGGCCTTGGCTATTTTATTATAGTAACAGGAAACAGACTAACACAATTGCAAATAAGAAAAATGTGCCAGAGACCTTCCCAAGCACATCAACTTTCCCTTCAACTATGGCTGGAGGCAGAACTGGGCAGGGACAGTGGGCCCTGAGAAAGACAGCAACTTCAGGGATAAAGATTTCCAACACATAGGGCTTGAGAAACAGCAACGTGGAAGAGGGGCATCGTGGTGAAAGCTGCCACAGGCAGCAGATGGCCACACCCACTCCATCTCCCTGGGGCAACAGGAGCAACACTCCATGGCATCTGGCTAACACTGCTGGTGGTGCCCCAATAGCTGTTCCCAGCTTTCTTTCCTAACAAAGCCTCAGTTCTGTCCCGGTGGCAGTGTGCCCAACCTCGGGGAAGGAAGCAAGATTGGCCAAAGCTGCCTGTTGGCAACCCATCACCCTTGCCAATGAGAGGTGATAGTGACCACGTAACCTATCCTGGCAGATGGCTGAAAGGAAATTCTGCTGAAAGATGTTGGCAAAGTTTCTCTACTGAGTTAAATAAAAACAAAGAGTCTCTCAAGAAGATAGCTCTTTATCCTGCTTCCTTCCCTACCTATTCCTATATGAAGACGCAAGTATGGTGTTTCAGCAGCCATCTTATGACAAGAGGAAGGGACCAGAGAATGGTGGGCACGCTCTGGCACCTGGGTGAAGCCAAGTCACTGAGGCAGCCAAATCCTGTTTGCCTTTCAGGCTTTTCTTTTTAGGCTGGATAACTCAGTGACAGTCAACAGTAAAGCAACCATGTGCAGGTATTCCATCACTGCTGTCAGCAGCATGTTTATAGTATTCTGTAGCTATAATTACATACCTGAGGTGTGATACTTTATAAAGAAAAACTTAGTTATCTCAGTTTTGGAGACTCAAAGTCCAAGATTGGGTGGCTCCACTGTTCTGGTCTCTGGTTAGGGCATAATGCCAGGTAGCATCATGGTGGGGACTAATGACAGAGATTACACTGCAAAACAGGATGCCAGAGCGGGGCTGGGGTCCCAAGTCCTCAACTGACCTAAGGGCTTTAATGTCAGTAAGGCATGTCCTCAACTGACCTCAGGGCCTCTCACCTGTCCACACCACCTCTCAATGCCATCATCCTAAGGACCAGGCCTCCAACACATGGACCCTTGGGGGACAAATTCGAGCCACATCCAAACCCTGCACCACCCAGGTCTTTCCCGTACACGAGCTGATTTGCTCATTCCTACAGCATGGTCATGAGCATCATATTCACATGCAGGGAGCTGAGGGTCAGGAAGAGGAAGCTAGGGTGACAGCTAGTAAACAGCAGGACAGGTGCCCAGCTCTCCTCAGGTGAGGAGAAACCAGGCATCCTCTAGCCACGATGCTCTGCCTCCTGCTAAGAATTCATTCAGCTTCCCAAGCCCAAGCCCAGGAGCCACACCTCCACTCTGCAAAGCCAAGGCAGACATGCCCGATTCAACAACCCCCAAAGGGTCTTTGAAACAGACATTTTCAGCCAACCAGTGGTCAGCTGGTTCTAAAGCAGAACAGTTGTTCTAAACACACAGCTATCACCATAAAGCTCTCCCAAACTGCTGCCTGCTTTTTTTTTAAGGTTTTTTTTTTTTTTGAGGCAAAAAAAGAGTAGGGAAAGTAGGCATGCCAGGAAGTAATTGGCAGGAATATTTTTTTCAGTTCTTTTCTTTTGGCTCAGGAGCCAGGAACTGTCAGGGAATCAAATGTAGCCATGATGTACTGGATTTAAAAATAGGTATCTTTATTAACAGGGACACAGTGCAGTCTTGACAGACTATTTCAGAAGCTGAAAAAGCTGCATTTGATCCTGGTTTGACAGTAAGTTAATCAATATACATAGATGACAGTAGGAAGTAAAGTGCTTGGATTTTACCTCGAGTCTCCAGATTTTTCTTGTTTTCAAACTGATTGGTCTGGACAATGAAAGGCTAACAGCCAACAATAAACCCACTGTAAACTGGAAACGCTCTCCTCTGAATACAACTAAATATTTCTCTAATCCTTGCGTTACATTTTTTACTGCAATATGAAAGCTGTGCACTCTTCAACCTAAGCTTTTGTAACACTGTGACAAGAGGTATAACTAGGGAGGGGTGATTAATTAGGCAACTTACTGAAGGCACTTTCAAAAGGAAACTATCAGATGTTTGTTGTGCATGAGAATTTGCAGATCATACTGAAGATATTGTCATTAATGGCCCTTGCCCAGAAATCTTGTCTGTATTTTCTATAAACTATTTCTTCCCTCTGTACCATGCGAAAGGTCTTTCTTTTTTTTTTTTTTTTTTTTTTTTTTTTTTTTTTTTTTTGTTTTTTTGTATGTACTTTTGTATTTTGTTGTTGTTATGAATTTTTTTATTTTATTGTTTTATTTCCCCTTTTTTTTTTTTTTTTTTTTTTTTAGGTCTTTCATAATTACGAGATAACATGAATATTCCTTCTTTGTGGCTTCTGTATCTCCATAATCAGGCACATCAGCTGGACCCAGAAAAATGTACTGTTCCCAAGGGAACAGCCGGTTAATGGTGGCTTTTGTTGACTTACGTTTTCCTGACATTAAAGTTGTGTGTAGTTGGCAAGGGTTTCCTTTCTTTAGCTTGGACATGGTGTCTGCTGCCTCTGCTACTCTGAAAATTAGTTTGTCGGTCAGAGCACAAGCAGCAGTCCCTGCACACACACAAGTGAAAAGAGGCCCATCCGAGAACAGCTCTGAACTGAAAAACATGTTCGAGTACAAACGCTCTTTCCTAAAGAGCTTTTTAGTTTAGGCCTTGCCATTTGTATCTAATGGTTTGAAAAAGCAGCTACGTATCTACTCACAGCCAATTCCTGGCTCCCCAAAACACACCTCCCACATTACCCTTGTCCCAGCCAGGGAACTCACTGTCACCAAGCTGTGTACATTTCCCAGCCGGTGCATCTGCAAGAAGAGCTGGTAGCAGGAACTGAATGAGGTGCATAGTGCCAACTGCGTCCACATGGGCCATCTGTAACGGCCACCTAAGGGGAAAGTGGACCGGCTCACGGTCCAAGCACAGCACATCCAGAGACGCTGAATGTTGCTTCACCAGCAGTATAACGTGTTGAAAGGCACAGCGAATCCTCAAGTGGGGTCTCAGGGCTGTAATGTTTTCCCTCTGCCTTTCTAAGTGAGAAAGGAGAGTGGGAGAGGCAGGAAAGGAGGAGAGAGGGGGAGGAGAAGAAGCAAAGGAGGAAGAAGAGGAGGCAGAGAAGGAAGAGGAAGAGGAGAGGAGAGGAAGAAGGGAAAGACAAAGAAGGGCCAGAAGAGAAAGAGGAAGAAGAGGAGGAAAGCCAAGGGGAAGGACGGGGAGGAGGGAGGCACGGGGCTGTCCACCGACACGCTCTTCAATACCACGGGCACAGCTGGGGCAGAAGCAGAGTGCGGTGAGGACCAAGTCTCTCCTGCTGTTACTCAAGGCTAATCCACGCCTGGCGCAGGCCTGCCCTGCCGGCGCCCTCCCGTCAGTACAGATACCAGCGGGAGAGCTCCTCCTGAAAAGGTTTCACCAGGCCAGGCAGGGCCAGAAAGAACGGCAGCAGCTTCTGCCCTCAGAGGTAGGGCTTTCCATGCCCCTCTCTAGGGGGTCGCAAAGGATGAGGGCAGCCACTCTGACCCATCAGAGGGCTGTCCTCGGGTCGCTGACATCTTCAGGCCCTGCTAAGGGCGAGAGGAGGAATCAGTGCAGGAAGCAGCAGTGCTGCCCAACCCGCGGAGAAGAGATGTAACGCAGGCTTAAACCCGCTAAGAATGCAGTGCCCTGACAAGAACGGTACCATCTCCTTCCCGCGCCCCCGCCCCAGACTCCCACTCAGTGCAATAGTCATTCGGGTGATGCTGGGCAGGAAGCCAGGGCCTTGTGCATGCCGAGTGCACCCAGCCACGGGGCCTTCACAGCTCCGTGTATGAATAAAGAGCACAGCCTGGCACTGTCTGGGGAACCGTGGGGACACCTGCCCTCCCTCACCTCCACCAGGAAGCACTGCAGCACCTCCCACTTCACTGAGAACATGCCCCAGGCACTTTGGTGGGCAGCCACTTCCCAAGGGAGAAGGTCGGCTGGGGCAGGGGAGGTGGCGGGGCCAGGGGGCCAGGGGCCCAGGGGGCGGCACTAGGGCTACTGCGGAGGGAACTGGTATTCACAAGCTGGAGCCTCTGGCCTTCGAACGTGGGATGAAGGCCTGGTGCCCCACCTCCGTTCCTGCTACAAGACCAGCGATCTCAACCCTCATGCTGCACAGCGCCTCCCCGATGCTGTGAAAAGCAAGGCTCTGGAAGCACGATCTTCACTAAGGGAGGAAGCAACTCGGGATATGCTGCGCCCCACGGTCCAGATGGCATTGCATGAAACCAGGATCCAGGAGTCTGATCCAGAGGTTTCTCCTTGTCAGTCTCACCAAGCTCCTCCGGCCCCGCTCAGGCGGCGGTGAGGGGTGGGTCTGAGCCTGAGCATCCCGCAGCACAGCTCATCCAGGATGACGCTGCTCCCAAACTTTCTCGGACACCGCGGGCCGACCAGTGATCTCTACGAGTCCCGGCCCTGGGGCCTGAGGTTCCCCTGCCCTGTGGTTGCTGACGGCTTCAGGTGGACCCGAGGGCAGAACCGAGCCACCAGACCCTTGGAGAGCCAGCCTGGCTCCGCAGCGGGAAACGGTGCGACGGAGCGCCGCGCCCGCACCCAGGGGCGGGAATCTGAGCTTCCCCTGCAAACGGGCCCCGCCCAGCCCTCCCGGCTCGCTGTCCCCCGGAGGATCGGCCTGCCACGGACCCAGAGGGTAGCGGGGCGGCAGGGTGCCCTCCGGCCCGGCGCCCCCACCGCGCCCCAGCTGCCCGTGCAGCGGGCGAGCCCTTAAGGAGGACAGCAGCGCCCGAGCCCGCGCTCACCTCCCGCAGTAGACGCTCCAGGTGAGGTTCGGCCCAGGCGGTCAGCGTGTCCGGCCGACCCCCGCGTCGCATCAGCTCGCGCTCTTCCTCGAGCGCTGCCACGCGCGCCCGCAGCGCCGCGCCCTGGGCGCCCAGCAGCAGGCAGGCGGCGGCCGAGCCCAGCGAGAGCAGCAGGCACAGCGCGCCGGCCGCCCGCGCCCCGGCCGTCGTGGCCGGGCCCGCGGGGCCGCTCTTCCGCGCGTGGTCGCCGCCGCCTGGGCGCTCGCCGGGGCTCATGGTTCTGCCGCCCGACCCCGGGATCGGAGCGCAGCGGGCGCAGCCGAGAGCGCGAGGCGCGGGTTCGGAGTCGGGGTCGGGCGCGCGGCTCTGCTCGGTTCAGCTCGGCGCGGGCGGCAGGGACAGCACCGCGGCGCACGCCCCTCGGCCAGCTCCTCGCGCAGCCACTGCGGGCGGTTTCCTCTATGCAAATCGCCCCGCCAGAAACTGAGCCGGGCCCACCCAGGGGAGGAGCGGCCGCCGCCCGCGGGGAGGGGCGCGGCGGGCCGGAGTGGCCAGCAAGCGCGTGCGGGGCGGGGAGCGAGCGCCCCAGCCCCGCGCCGAGAAGCCTGTGGGCGCGCACCGCGCCGCTGCAGATCGGGGCCAGACGCCTGCGCGCCGCGGAGCAACCCTCGACTGCGGGGCCGCTTTCCCGCACTTCTCAGGACAGCTGAAGCTCTGCGCCCCCAGCGCTGGAAACGCGCGGTGCGACCTCGCCGGTGGCGCGGCGCCACCTGGTGGCCGAGGGCGAGCTCTGCGCCGCGCACGGAGGAGGCGGAGACCCCGAGGAGCTCGGTTCTCCCGGCCCGACGCGAGGATGGGACTTTCCTCCTGACCCCTGGAGAGCTTCTAGTCCCCACCAGAAGACTGGCAAGTGGTAAAACTGCAGAAAAGGAACTGCAGTCTCTGTGGAGCCTGATGAGTTGGTTTTATAGCGGAAACACAGCCTGGCCAAAAATAATGACATATTTCCGCGACTCGCCACATCGGACCTGAACGGAGCCTGCGCCCAGCGCAACCGAGTCCGGGGAAGGGCAGGAACTCGTTCGCAGGGGTGGCCGAAGCGGAATAGGAGCGGGAGGCTGGCGCGGCCAGGGTTTGTGCTGGTCGGGCCCTCCTACCCTGAAATGGGCGCGAAGGAACTTCACTAACTCCGGTAATTTCCAGATAAAAGCCAATCTCTAGCTGCGTCTTTGAGATTTAGGTAGCCCATAATCGTCGTTTAGAAAAAGACCCACTGTATCTCACTCCCTGGCCTCCCTGGATGGCTGGTAGTTGTTTACTTAACTTCTGTAGTTGAATTATTCAACTCCACAAACTACCGAGACGCCAGCTGCCGCGGTGCCCCGTCCCCAGTTCGAGGAGGTGGGCACCGGAGACTGACCGCCCGGGGGGCTGGCGCCGCCCCGCGCCCGCCGCCCCTCTGCAGCTCCACAGCTGCGCCCTCAGGTGAACCACTTCGAGTGCTTTAGTTAGCACCCACTCTGAACCCTGCACAGGAACAGGAAGTCAAGGAGGCACCCTGCCGTTGGGGTAACTGACACTGATCAACAGTACTGCTTTGACGCAGTGGGGGTGGAGAAGGATGTACCCGGCACCCTGATATTCCCTTGCCTCTTTGAATCTGGAACAAAAGTGTGCAAGAACTGAACGAAGCCTGACGACTGACACTCTTCAGGATAAGAGGTATTAAAAAATGGAAGTAGGAATTATTTGGGTTGATTACCACTGTAGAGGACAGTAAGTAACGCTGATAATGAAAACGTTTAAGTATGTTCAGTCTACTATTCAAGACAAGGGCATATTTTGTGAGTACTTCCCAGCAAACAAGTGAAGATTAAGCTATAAGGTTTTAAAGTTTCAAATATATGGGAAATTTTTACATAGGAAAAAAATTACAGATCTTGATTCTAACATTGGGCCCAAGAATAGCTCAGTGTAACAACGCATTCAGATCCAGTTTTTAAGTTTCAAAGATGAGTTATTGACAGATTTACTCTCCCACCTAAACTAGGTATCTAGACAGACTATATAAAAGTTTTTCAGATGCTAGACATCAGGAACAAGGACAGTGACCCGAGAGACAGGAAACAAAGTGAACCACCCCGAGGATCGGTTTCTTCATGCTCTTGGCACACATCCCAGCCCATGTGGCAAGAGACCCAGGCAGGGCTGGTCCAAGGTGGAGAGCAAGCTTCAGTGGAGAGAGGCCTGGGCGAGGAGGAGTAGGCCAGAGGTCTGGAGAGAACACTGCTCCCAGAACCGGAGGTCTTCAAGTGGACCCTGCAGGGATTCACACAAGTACTGAGCAGCCCTGCCTATAGAGAAATGACCTGGGGCCAGGAAGCACCATCCAAGAATATTTCTGATTCTGAGTGGAGACAAACCCTACAGCTCACCCAAGGCAAAGGAGGGTTCTCCCAACAGCCAGTGTGGGCAACCTGGTAATTCAGAGGTCACTGGGTAGAGTATTCTCATTATTTGAATCTTACTGAAGATAATCAGTGGCTTAAAACAAAAACAACAATATATTCAGTAAAATGTATGACAACAGTACAAAGCCCAGGAGTGGGGAGCATGGTAGGTCACTGTACGAGTCTCATTCTGTATGTGAAGTGGCATGATATCACTTAAAAGATACAAGGATGTACAGCAGAAACTAAAGTGACTACCAAATAAACTGAGAAGTTATAGCTAACAAATCGCCAAAAGCAATCAAATGAAGTGATGAAAAAAAACACAAATAAGGTAGGAAAAGAAGGGAACAGAACAACAAACGGGACAAAGAGAAAACAGCAAGGCAATAATTAAACATTTTACAAATAAAATCTTGAACAAGCCTGGGCAGGTGGTGCATACTTATAATCCCATCACTTGGGAGGCTGATGCAGAAGGACTGCCAAGAGTTCAAGGCCAGCCTGAACTACATAGCGAAACCCTGTCTCAAAAAACAAAAATAATAACCAAAAAAAATTGACTGAGAAGACTTTCTATGACAGAAATTCTAAAGAAATACCTGACCACCCAACCAGCATTGGAAAAAATTCTTAAGGGTGATCCTTGACAGACAGAGAGGCCACTAGCACCAAAGAGTCCACAGTAAAGTATACATTCAGTAAATACAGTAACAATTCTCAATACTAATGGTCTTAGAAGACCGACTGGTAAACTGGATACAAAGCAGAATGCACACATTAATTGCCTGCAGGAGACACACCTCATCCAAAAGTACACAATCCGAAAGTGAAAGCAGCAATGACAACACTCCATGCAACTGGTGCCTGAAAGCAAGGCAAGGAGCAGCTATCTTCTTTCAGACACAGTAGACATCACGCCAGAATCAGATGAGATAAACAGGCCACTATACGTTGGAAACAATCCACAGGAAAAGGTAACTGCAACAAATGTTGGTACAGCCAACTTTATAAAACAAGAACTACTAAATATAAAAATACATGGGGCTGGGGATATAGCTCAGTGGAATAAGCGCTTGCCTAGCAAGCGCAGGGTCCTGAGTTCGATCCCCAGTACCGCAAAAAAAAAAAAATTCATATATATATATATATATATATATATATAAATACAGACACTAGTATGATCATAGTGGGAGACTTCAATACTCCAATCTAACAGATAATCTACTGCTTCCTCCAATAACAACAAAATAAACATTTTTCTCAGCAGCATGTGGAACTTTTTCAAAAATAGACCGTATCTGAAGCCATAAAACATGCTCAAGCAAATAAAAAGTAGAAATAATCCTCCGCATGCTGTCAGATTATACGAAATGGAATTAGAAATCAACAGCAAAAGCAGTCATGGAAAGTGATGAACAATACATACTGATGAATACTAAATAATCCTTTACTAAGCCGCGGTCACAGAAGAATCAGGAACAATTTAAAAAGTCTCTAGAACCAAATGATATAGAATCCTAACAGGAAAATTCATTGAACCCATGAAAGTAGTCCTACAGGGGATGTTTATAGTTGTGAATGCATACAGTTAAAATAAGGATAACCTGAACATGTATTTCAAAGTCCTAAAAAAATAACAATCCAAACCCAAAACTAGAAGGGAAGACATTATAAATATCAGAACAAAAAAAAACAATGAAACCAAGACTTTAAAAAACCCCCACAAAAGAACAAATGAGATTTGGTTCTTTGAAAAGATAAACCCTTAACTAAACTTAACAGAGGAACAAAAGAAAAAACCCATATCCATGCAATTAGAAATAAAATGGTAAAAAACTGAAAGAGGATTTTAAGAAACTACTTTGAAAATTTGCATTCCAATAAATTGGAGAACTAGAATAGAAATTACTAAACATGGTACCAAAATTGAATCTAGATATAAAACTCTGACTGGACAAACAGGCAATAAAATAGAAATAAAAACCCTACCAAGAAAAGCGCAGGACCTTAAGGACTTAGCACAAATGTCTACCAGGACTTCAGGAAAGATCTAACACCAACACCCCTCAAACTCTTTCATGACGTTGAAATGGAAAGAGCACTGCCAAACTTATTCCTGGAAGTTAGTGTTATCTGATACCAAAATCAGACAAGCACTTAAAGGAAAAAACACTGTAAGGCCAATCTCCCTAATGCATACAGGTGCCGAATTCTTCAACAAGATACTGGCAAATAGAATGCAACACGTCATTAACAAGATCACCAGCAAAACCACGCTGGCTTTATCCTAGGGATGAAAGGGACAGGAGGACCTTACCTCAAGCTGATAAACGCAACTCATGACAAACCCAAACATTATACGCTATGATGAAAAACAGAATGCTTTCCCTGTAAAATCAACGGAGTGCCCACTCACTATCCCCATTTAATATAGTACTTTAGCCACAGCAGTCAGGAAAGAGAAATAGAAAGGGTATGTGCAGGAGCGAAAGAAATCAAACTACCCTATTCAAATGACATGAAACTTCATAAAGATCCACAAACGCCACCAAGACTCCTAGAACTAATGAAGTTAGCAAAGTAGCAGGAAACATAAAAAGCAATAGCATTTCTGTACACAATGAATTGCCATTAAGAAATGAGCCAAATAGCAGGGAGCAGGGATGCAAGGCTGTAATCTCAGCACTCAGGAGGCTGAGGCAGGAGGATCACCATGAGTTTGAGGCCAGCCTGAGCTACATAAGTGAGTTCAAGATCAGCCTACACTACACAGCAAGACCTTGTCTCAAAACAAAACAAAAAAAACAAATAAAATAACCCCCCAAAAGAAGAAAATAATATTCACAATAGCTTAAGAAAATACCTAGGAAGTTAAGGAAGTAAAATATCTCAATCACAAAAGTTGTAACTCTTTAAAAGAGACAGAGAGAGACTGAAGAGTACACTAGAAAATGGAAAGACGTTCCCTGTTCCTGGATAGACAAATGCAATATAACATTGTCAATATGGCCAGTTACCAAAAATGATATATATTTAATGCAGTCCCAATCAAAATACCAAAAGCATTCCCAACTGGAAAAAAACACTTCTAAAATTATACAGAACCAAAAGAGAGGCGGACTAGTAAAAGCAAGCCTGAGCAACAAGAGCAAAGGAAGAGGTATCACTCAAGTCACACTACAAAGCTAGTGTTAAAAACAGCATGGTACTGGCACAAAAACAGGATCAACAGAACAGAAAAGAAACAATCTCAGATACATTCAGCCATCTGATTTCAACAAAACAACCAAAAACATAGCCTCTTTAATAAATGATGCTGGGAAAACTGGCTGTACTTATGCAGAAGAATGAATACAGACCCATTACCTCTCATTGTGTACTAAAACAGATCAAAGAATTAAGAGATAAAAACAGAAAATCTGCTGGAAGATAGGCAAAATTCTTGAAGAAATGTGTACAGGAAGACTTTCTCAACAGAACTCCAATTGCACAAAAATACCAGCAACACAGGATCGTATCAATAGGCTATACAGCAAAGGAAACTGAAGAGAGAGCCTACAAAAATTACAAAGATTCTGCCAGCTACTCCTCAGGACTGAAAAAAAAAACAAAAACTGGACACGCTTCCACAATAAAACACTGTATCAAAAACATGGGCTGGAATGATAGGCATCTCTCAGATGATGTACATAAAAAATGCTCAGCATCTTTGGCCATAAAGGAAATAGAAATTAAAAGAACACTGAAATTCCACCCTACTTCACAAAAAATGGGTATCAAGAACTCAAAACACCCAAAAACAAATGCTGGTGAGGTTGTGGAATAAAGAACCCTTCTACATTACTGATGGGAATGTGAACTAGTACAACCATTATGGAAATCAGTGTGGAGATCCCTTAAAAACCTAAAAGTAGAAATTCCATTGGGTGCAGATATACTTCCAAGTATCTTTTCAAAAACTCAGGCATATTACAGTGACACACGTATACCCATGTTCTCAGCAGGTATTTCATAATCACTAAATTATAGAGGAGTCTGTATGCCTATCAACAGATGAATGGATAAAGAAAATTTGTACATACACACTATGGAGTATAGTCACAAAGAAGTATAAATTTTGAGTCATTTGTGGGAAAATGACTGCACTTTGTAAGGCTAAGTGAAATGTATTAGACATAGGAGGTAAATAAATGGTTTTTTATAAGAAATTCAAAATATAATTTAGAGCAAGATGAAAGATGTTAGAAAACAAGGAGATAGACTTTGTGGACATAGGAAAGGATCTGGGGATGGGGAGAAATGAGAGGAGGGAAAGAAGAGGAAGGATCAAGATAAAATATGTGTATGTACCAAGACCACACAATATATTATGTATTGCAAACATATACTAAAAACTGTTTTAAATGTATACATCAAGTAATACAATCAAAGTAATACAACTTTCTACTCTCCATTTCATTCCAAGTCTTTACACAGAACTGTGAATAAGAATCAAACTGGTGTTTCTCACTCACTGATCTGGCATATTATTTCCTCACATAATGCTAGAAACAGCAAACCAGTTTAAGTCATAGTTTTACGATAATTGTTGGAAGACTTGGCCACGTCATTTCCAATTTCTCTGCTATTTAACTCTTCAGGATTACTCTATTATCAACTACACAATTTCACAGGGTAGTTTGCCTCTTACTGTTAGTTTTACTAACACCAATCAATTCATTTACTTTGAAAATTCTGAGGAATGCACAGATGAATGAAAAACCTCAAACAGAAGCAACAGAAAACTAAAAACCATCTATTCACCTGTACTTCCATAAATGGCTCAAGAAAACTACAGAATTTCTAGAAACTATGTCATATTAAGAAAAATACCTAAATTTAAAATGATCCTTATTTACACAATTAGACACTCCAAGCATTGTAAAACAAAAAAGCAACAAAAAGAAACAAGCCTGAAGCTTCAGTTCTGAAGCATAAGGAAAAAGGCAATGAAAAGTAGAAACTTTTCTGAAAGGATGTCCTGAAATGCCTACCCTGCAATCCCACCTCCTTGGGAGGTTAAGGGAGCAAGATCAAGAGTTTGAGGCCAGCTGGCTGGGCTGGGAATACAGCTCAGTGGCACAAGCGCCTGCCTGGGAAGTGCGAGGTCCTGAGTTCAAGTACCAGTACCAAAAACAAAAAAAAGCCTGCCTGAGGCCATCTGGGCAATGTGCTGTAACCCCACCTCAAAAAAGTGGTTCTAATTTTTAAAATTTCACAGTAGTTCTTAAAATTCAGTAAGTCTAGGGATTTATAATACCATTGGTTAATAACGTAAGTCTTTCAGAAAAGACGTAAATCACCATTAACTTATTAGTAACAAATAATGTGAATATTTTGCTTTCTCTTATATTCTGAGTTCAACTTCTCTGAGAGAATGAGTTTGCAGTGGAAAGTTAATACACATGGGGAAACCTGAAACTCATATAGGGAAACAAAAGGAAGCCTGGGTAAGCAGCAATGCGAGAATGAAATGGAAATGGAGTGGAAAATAAAATGTGGCAAACATCTCAATCTGTACAAGGTGTGATAGACATATACGGTCATGGTCAACATTTAAAATTTTAAAAAAATTATCACAGTAAAACCCTCACTGCCATTTATTACTCTAAATACTGCCCCCCCCCGTTATGCTTATCTCACCCTTCTCACCACTTTCTGAAGCAGCTCTACAAGTCCTCTCTTATGAGTGTTTTTATAGGATGTAGTCAAAACAAGGCGAGTGTTTTGCCAAGCACCGTCCAACAGAAAGGCAGGTTTGTAAAGCCAGCACAGCGTGCCCTCACCCACCTTATCCACCAGACCTGGCATTGTGCGCTTTCTAGCTCTTCCCTCAAAGTCAAGATCACCAGGGAAAGTAAGCATTTTGAATCAGTTCAGGACATCAAGGCAGTCTTGACAACCCAACTAAAGACATTCATTAAAAAGGACTTTCAGAACTGCTTGAGAAAGTGGCAAGGTGTTTGGGAGGGTCATCTTGAGGAGATTAATGGCAGTGTATCATTCACTACAATACTTTTTAAAATTTACTATCCCCCGTATTTTTCACACTTCATATATTAACGTAATAGTTTCAGGGAAAAACAACTTTAAAAGATACCAAATGCTCCTTTAAGAAACATTACCATATAAAATATAGTTATCTCCAGAGCACGTTCACTCTGTATGGATTGCATCAGAGCGCTAAATGTAAATTATGCAGTGATTCTGTGGTAAATTTGTTTCAGCTTTAAATTTCAAGCCAACTTTTGGAACACAGCCTTACTGTACTGGCAAGGGATGCCTTTGGATAAGAGAGAAAACAGTCTGGCTTCACTAGGATCACATTAAAGATTTCATGCATTTTCTATTTAAAGTACACAGAAAAAGTCAAAGCTATCTGAAATCCCCTTATGAAGTGGGGATATTTTCAACAAAAAACTAGTATCTGATTATGAATTCTGTAATGAAAAATTCTATCTTACAGACTGAATAGTATTTTTCACTAAATTAATATTTGCCGTGAAATTTTTAATGGGGAAGTAGGTAAAACAGGAAAAATACATTTAGGCAAAACTTTGGTTAACCAAATTCTGGAAATTTAAAAAAATGGAATTATTATAAGCATATGTTGCTTCATAATAGCCTTAATTCTCACAAACTGGGGTTGAATATCTGTTAAGCACACAGGCAATTTGAAGATTCCTCAGGAGTTGACATAAAAACTAAACCCTAAAAGGCGAAAGGTGCAGGTCAGCCTAGCATGCATGAGGCCCTGGGTTTGATTCCCAGCAAAACAAAACCAAACAAGCAAAAAATGAAAACCTCCGTCATCAGCGTTCCTATTTTTATGTCTGCCTCATCAAGTCACCTGGACAAAATACGGTTTTCCAAGATGACTTTCCAATTAGACGTTAATGTTAAATGAAGAGTGTACTTGGCTTTATTAAGCAACCTGTCATCATGAACAAGCTGGATGCCTTTGCATGGACACTTACTTAGCCCCGCTGACATCATCCAATAAAACAACACGAAAGTTAGGGTTCAATAAAACTCTAACAGGAATTATTTATATGCATTTTGGTTTCTAGTATCTGTCTGCCTAGAGTTACAAGCACAGAAATAAAAGCTCTAACTCTGAGGTATTTAAAGAATATTCACTTAAGAATATATAGTAGTCAAGATTTCCTTTTACTCAAAAAAAAAAAAAAAATCACTCCAGAGTTGACCTCCATGTACAAAAGACAAGATCAATCACATTTATCACTGGACACAAAGATATTCCAAAGGTCTTTAAAAATGGCAACCTCAAAAAGAAAAAAATTATTTTTAACTTTTGTATTTCATTCATTATCAAGACCATACTTGCTTAACAAGGCAATTATGCTACCTATATAAAACATACAGTATTTACACTTAACTGTACAAAATAATTTAATGTTTACAAAAATATCAGAATGTTTAGTTGACTGACACAGTCTTAAAGAAATCTCTTCTACAGAAGCATATAGTAAAGACCACTTTTCATTTCTTTTTTAATAAGTCAAAGAAAGGATGCTGTAATGCTTCATCCAAGGTAATTCTTTTAGTTGGATCATATTCTAACATTCTTCGAACCAGGTCAAATAGCTTCTCATGTTCTTCATCATGACTGAGCATAAATTCCTAGGGGGAAAATATTGTCGTTAAAAAAGTTTCAGTAATAATGTTATTTTCTTAATGTTAACTTTTTTTCTCTTTTACCTTTAGTGGTTTGCAACGTCTCCTAACGTATCTACCAGCAGAACTATGTTCATCCCAATCTAGTTGGTTATGATGAAAATACTTGCGTTTCCTACAAGGAAAAAGAAATCTGGACAAGTAACAGACTCCCCTCTTTACCCTGCCCCAAATGCAATGGGGGACAAATGAAAGTACAGCATCTCTCTAGGTACACAGACATACACCTGCAAATAATTTTAAAAACCTGTAAACAATTATATATGATTCCTTATACAGTATCTTGCTTTACCTTTGACCCCCTTAGATTTAACACCCCAACTAAGTTCTTCCCTAAATATCATACATGGATCAATGCCAGCTTTAAAAACAGACACCCCTGAATCCATTCCTGTTATAATGAACACCCCTGATTTCATTACATCTGGAATGTCCTTGGTTTGCAGGAAATTCCAACTTAGACTGCTGTGACTCCAAAAAGATAAGCTTTTTCATAGTCTTAAGTGTTACTTTCACATCAGCATGAGAAAACATTTATGCAAAGTTTAACTCAAGTAGAGAGAGAGGTGACTGCCATGTACCCAACAAAAGACTCTATAATCTTAACACATACCTTGTTTTCTGAATCATGTGCGTTGGGATGGGTCCTAATATTCGTTCCATCATTGCCAGGTGCTCTTTACTATCATGAGTCTAAAAAAACATAGAAATAAGGAGTTTGGACAATATTGCCTACATGTATATTAAAAGAGAACATGGGAATACAACGTTGTGTTGATACAGAAGGACTAGATTGGCCAGCTACAGGATTTACACTACACAATTCCCCCAAAGAAGGAACAAAATTGAACGAGCTGTGCTGGTCTGCTGCAAACACAGTAAAACTTGTCTCTGAGATGGATTAGTAAGATCTGACAGTAATCAACATGTACCCTGTTCAATGTAAAAGGGAACAACTTCCTTTTTTGTCCTTCTTGTACTGAGGAATAGGTGGAGATTACCAGCAAACTGCTGCTTCATTTAATCAGCTGCTTAATCAAAGTGAACATCTATCCAATAAACAGCCCACTTTATTACCACATATATCCAAGGCAATGAAAATACACTGCTAATAATCCTCACAACAATACTGAGCTATAGGTGTAGGAATGAGCTTAAAGATGGTAACACTCTAGTTCCAACTCATATAGCTCATGAGTGAGGAAACTTCAGCCAATAACCCCACATCAAAGTTCATATTCTTAATGCAGCAGTAAGCCAGCTTTAGCTAAAGCAGAATAGAAGGAAACTACTAAAACACAGCTGAAATGAATGGTAGGCTTCTACAGCAGAGGCAGGCAAACTTGCAGCACAGAGCCAGACAGTGAACATCTGACTTGGCTGCTCACAAAGTGGCCGATATTTATTTTAAAAACAGTTACCAGACAGAACTTCACCATGGGTCACAGTTTGCCAACCCCTGCGCCTGAGTAAGGTCTGTGCAACACTTTCTAAATCTAAATATTTTCTATAGTGCCTGGAGCACTGCCTTCAAAATGTCAGTAGTTCGTAACAAATAAATTCAGCTCCATTTTTTATAAAAAGGTTTTCAGTTTAAAGCTATTTTACAGGATATAATGAAAATGTAAACCACATCTCAAATTAATAATCTATACTTTAAGATCTCAGAGTGACTTATGAAATCATTTGAAGCATCATTTTAACTGAGTCAAAATGAAGAAAATTATGAGCTATGCTTAACATTTTCTTGACCCTGCAGCTCGTTACTATAAAACCAGACACTACACCTGCCGTAACTGATGGGTAACCATGGTTCTAGACACTGAACCTGTCTACCAACCCAAGAGTACTTTCAAAAGGATTTCTACAAATCAGACACAAACAGAAGCTTAGTGAGGGGCCCATAGTGAACTTGTACTTGTGTTATAGCTACTTAAGTGACTCTTAGCTCTGCGTCTCTGCCTCTCATGGCTGTAACTTCTAGTCAACCTTAATAGTACTGAGCTGGGATCTCCATAAACAAAGCACAACTGAACAACAGAGCACCTTGATCACACAACTACATTTATTCTTCAGTAGCTGCATACCACAGGTTTCAAGACTTTCAGATGTAAGTAAAATCATCAGGGAAAAAAGGAAACCAAAACAGGGTATTTTATTTTGTTTTTGCCAATTAAAAACTTCTACTTTCAAAATTCAACTACCAACAACTACCACTGTCATTTAGTAAATGAGACATTTTAATAGTACGAGGGATAATCTCTAAATAAAGAGTAGAATGGTTAACTCTACAAAATTGTTTTCACTGTGAGCCAGTCTACATTTGGAAACATTTTCTTCCAAGATAAAACAAATACCTTTCAAAGTATACAGAAGTCCTCACCCGCTTTATCATCTTCCCATTTATACAAGATACTCCGACAGCGTGACGCTTCCCAACTACTACTCTGCATTCAGATACTACTGCTTCTCCCTTCGTATGCTTGGGTCTCTCACTAGCTTCTACTCCTGGGTCCCCTACACTTTTGACATTGTTGCACTGTTTCTTATCTTTTGCATGACTTCCTTAAGGGCAGAGATGCTATTTACTTAGAACTTGGAAATGCCCAAGCCATTATGGATGCTGAATTCTTAAGAGTAAAATAGTTGTTTTCCTGATTCTTTACAAAAAAACTGGATATTCAACACAACTACAGAGGAATTAAAACTAGCTATGTCAAAACTACTGAAAATACAGAGCTCTATAATTTAAAAGAAAGCAAACATGAGAAATTATGAGCTTACATAAGAACCTTGTATGAAAGATGTCAATTACATGCAAAGTGAGCTATGAGCATTCACCGACAGTAAATTTCATTGAACTGTGGTTTCAGAGAACATAACATACATGTTTTAATCTCAAGAATAATGACATGACAACTTTCCAACAGAGCAGCTGAGATTTTAACATGCCTTTAAAACTTAGAATTCATCATGAATTATTAAATAAAATTACTAATACATACCTGAAAGACTGTGAATCCAAGGTAATATTCAATAAGAATACAACCTATGCTCCAAACATCACAAGGTTGAGACCAACCTAAAGCTATGTAAAACAAACAAACACATTACTATGTAACAACTTTTAAATGGAAATCCACTCTTCACAATCTATTTAGAGAACACAATAAATTCCTGGTTTGCTCTCAGAATGATCACACAGTATGATGCATCTGTTTATATCAAAAGAAAGTATTTTAAACTGGGAAGGGGCATTTTATATACAGTTAAGAGGGACTAGCTTTTTCCAGCTACCATCCTACACTCTGTCTTCGTATGATGGGCAACACCACTACTACAACTATTATACTTTATTCATAGTGTATCCTGACATTTCTACATTAGCGCAACTAACAGGCCTACAATTATTTCAAAACATAATTACTTAGCCCTTATCAATTATAACCAGCTTGATAAGTGAGTTTATTTCTCCCATTTAAAAATACTGTTTTATAAGCTATACAAAAATTATAATAGAAATTATAAGTAGTTTTCTATAAGTAGAAATTAGAGATACTTAAATTCACAGACAGGGAGATATACATACACACACACACACACACACACTTCAGGCTATATATAAATGATCATACGCAGTTTCTCGTTCACAGTTTTCAATGGTACTACTACTCAGGAATGGACAATATACATAACCCTCTTAAGCCTATATTCCATTGAAAAGAACAAATTCTGTAGACATTTTAGCCTTTTAAAGATCAAACATTTAGTAAATCAGTAATACAAATACAACCTTCTTTAAAAAGCTTTCAGGAATATTACTGGAGTTAAAGACAAAAGAAGTAATATATTCAAAGGCCCTAACTGCACCCCAGTCATTTTTATTGACCTCCCCCGCCCCAGTGTCCATCATTTGAATACATGGATAATACATTATGGTGTTGACCACAACGTGTTGACTTGTGGTCAACACACGCAGAACCTACAAAGAGTAGAACCTAGACCTCAGATAAAGAGCTTTCTTCTTAAACCATGACTATTTTCTTAATACTGTATTGGTTTCCATCAGGTCACTGTAACCTTTTGCAGCACATTATCCCACTCTTGGACAAGTCACTTCTGGTACTCTCCAATTCCACATCACTTTTCTCACCCTGTCCCAACCTTAGGTGTTTACTATCAACATCCAAGATAACTTGTCTTCCCTCTATTGTAGTACCAACCATTTATATCTTCCCCTCTAAAGTAATTCTATCTTCACCCTCAGGGATAATCCACAAACACATGAGGAAACCTTCTCTTTTCCCTATCTTCACGTTCACTTTCATCAAGGATAAAGACATCAATCTCAGATTTTTACCAACTCTCCTTGACTGACTGCATTTGGAACTACAGAACTACCTCTCATTAGCACCTGATAGGAACTTCTCCCATTGTCTCTAAACCTCCCCATCTTTGATATATGACCTGATCTCTAACTTTTAAATTTTATTTTTTTCTAACTTTTAAGTTATAACACAAGTCCTCCCTGAGTTCTTTATTTCAAAACCTCAGCTTAACTCATTCTTTTCCAGCCTTTCTATCAATGAGTACTACAGACACTCCTCTTGACAGAACCTTCTTTCTAATCCTCTTGACCTTTAGCTACTCTGAATCAAGAGTCTGCCAATCAAACACTTAGCATTTTTACCAGAATCACACTTTTGTAACAGTGTGAAAATGGGTACCTACAAAACTCCAAAAATCACATTGCTATGATGCACTTAGCTAACAGAACCTATTCTTTCATATCACTTAAGATTAACTTGGGTTATCTAGTAGTATCACAAATGGTATCACACTTTTAGCAGCTAGGACAAATACTTGTATTAATGTTCACACATTTTTATGAAAACAAAAATGTTTTTTATATTCCACTAAGAAAACCATTCTAGCCATACCCTTCCCCACCCCAAGAGAGTTGTTTTCAGTTATAGTATAAGTAGTCTAGTGTCTACTGACCCAGAATAACCTCTGGAGCTCTGTAATGCCGTGTGGACACCAAAGTACTGTGATGTTCATCATCATATGTTGCACTTCCAAAGTCAACAACTTTGATGTCTGTGTTTTTCAGTGTGCGTTCATCACGTTTCTAGAGAAGAACAATTGAAAATACATGAAGCTCACTAACAGCATAAAATATTCTAAAGCACTACTTAAAAAGCTTACTGGGAATTTTTTCATTTTTTTTGCAGGGCTGAGTTTTGAAGCCAGGCTCTTGAACATGCTAGCTAAGTGCTCTACCACTGAGCTACACCCCGAGCTCCTGTGGTTAAACATCAGGATATAATGAAGTTTGGAATTAAATCTCTCAAGAATCGATAAGCAAAATTAATTTTAAAGACAACCACCAAAATTAAAAAAGCCTTTTTTTAAATAAGTCTTTAACTTACCATTTTAGAGTTGTATTTGACTACATAGTCTGACTTCACAAATAAAATATTTTCAGGTTTCAGATCTGTATGGGTTAATTTATTATGATGCAAAACTACAAAGAGAACAAAAAAGACATTATTAGTTTTACTTATATATTTAACTGGTATCAGAACGGGTGACAAAGAATTAGCAATGGATATGGTGGTTCAAAGGGCTTTCCTCTTTGCCTGTATTATGTATTTTTACTTATAAGTTTTGATGTTGCTTATATAATAAAAAAATTTATGGTGTTTTATAAAGATTTATCATGTATACTTACAATTTATTGACTGGCAGATCTGAAATGCCATCTGCCTGATGTGATCAATTTGAAATGGCAGAAAGCTGTTTTCCTTAATGAAGTCATAGGTACTGAGTCCCAGCAGTTCAAACACAATACACACATGACCATGATGATCAAACCATTCTAGCATCTGGACACATCGACTAAAAGAGATCAAAATAATATTTGAGTCCACAGCATTCTGATTATTTCAAGTAATATGATGGCTCATGGTTCAAAGGTATACTCACAAGACACTATTGGGATCTGTACTATTTAAATGCTCTAATACTTGGATTTCTGAACGAGCTGCCTCACGATAACGGCCTACATTTTTTACAATCTTCACAGCTACATGTAAGCCATCCCTACAAAACAAAGATGAATATATTAATGTACAGGAGTGGGTTAAACCATGTATCCTTTAATGTATAATCTTAATTACCAATTTCTCTATGCTGTTTTTCTAAGATAATCTTTTGAAGTATGTATGATGCAAGCGATTCCCTAATACTTATGAACTCCTAAACTTTTACATTTACCTAGGCCTTGTACAAAAATTATATATTATATATTCATTTATATAAAGACATAAACCAAAAATAAGTTACTGTTGAAAGCATTCATTCATTCTTCAGGCAAGACCTACTTGGTGTCAGACAAGTGTTAGTGACAAAAAGAAGGATTTGTCTCTACATGCCTCACAGTGTAACGGAAGACAGGTGAACAACACGATTCTTCACAGAAGAGGTAAACCCCTATTAAAACATGCACTAAAACTGTTTACAACACAAAACTGAGTACAGAAAGATAGCTGTGAAATCATCAAATTGAGGGGGAAATGAAACATTCAGCAAAAATACCATCTACAAGTCATCAAGCCAAGAATGCATTTTGTACATTCACTGGCAAGAACATAGGAAGAACCAGTTTAGATCAGTGGGCTTTAAGATGGTGACATTTGTAATACTAAAAGTATAGCACCATGAACATTCTGAAGAAATGGATTTTCAAATCCTCAACTTCCTTTTGTCCTCTTTTCTACACCTATCTGCCTGATGATGAGTTAGCATACACATCTCTTACTCTGATACTTCCACTTTACCAAAGCAAACTTCCTAGGCTGTGAAACATCTTTGGAGTCAAGAAACAAATGTAACAGCTGTGTAGCAAAACTTTTTCCATGGCTAAGCATTTCTAGTTCATTTCTGTCAAAGCCTCAGTGAAGGTGAGTCTTGATAAATCACTATCCATGTTTTTTGATGTAATCTTCCCCTGACATTTGGTGCTGACCTCAAGACTAAAAGAATTCTTAAAACTGTCATGTCTGGGAATGTGGCTCAGTCAGAGAACACTAACATGTGCAAAAAGCCCCAGGTGAAATCCTCAGCATCACCTGACCCAAACCAAATCCAAAACCTGTGGCAAACTTCTACTGCCACATATCTCAGTGTTTATGGATATAAAAACAAAACATAGAGGTGGGCATAGTGGTGCATGCCTATACCAGCACTCAGGAGCCCGAGGCAATAGGATTGCCATGAGTTCAAGGGCAGCCTAAAACTATACAGCAAGATCCTGTCTCAAAAAAAAAAAAAAAACAAGGAAAAAGACAATGTGAATATAGTAAGATATTTATAAATGGACGCATGCAGTCACTTTGTATAGGCCACTATCATCCTCACGAAAGATACATTTCAATAAACTTTTTAGGTGTAGTTAAGTGTAAGAATTTGAACTCTGAGCTACTGAATTCTACTACTTAGAATACCTTAATTAAACATTCAGAAAAAGTCCTAGAAAATTTTAAGAGCATTAATGTTTTTTTTTTTCTTTTTGCGGTACCGGGGATCGAACTCAGGACCCTGCGCTTGCTAGGCAAGCGCTTATTCCACTGAGCTATATCCCCAGCCCTAAGAGCATTAATGGGACACACCTGGTGAAATGTAAAACCTGGATGTTAGCTGGCAAAGTCTGAAATATGACACGTACACACACACAGAATGATAAAACAAAGACTATCAAATGTTTTAACCTTTAGGGAATCTGCCTGAAGGATTCTGGGAACTCTTTCAACTGTTTTAGCAACTTTCCTGTGAGTCTAAAAGTATTTCCATGTATTATAAAATTCATCTTATGTTCACATTTTTGTTGCAGAGATGGGTGATAAAAAAAGGCAACAGGATAATATTCTTTATGAAAACTGGAATGACAATAAATTCAAGGATCAAACATTTTTTTGTGGTGCTGGGGCCTTGAATATGCTAGACAGGTGCTCTACTACTGAGTTACATGCCCAACCCAAGGATAAAACATATTCTAAGTATTCATTCAAGAATGTGCACGAATGATGGTAAGGATGAAGTAAGACTACCTTCAGGGCTTTGCAAGTCGAATTTGAATTTCAGGATTCAACCAATAAGGAAACAATGAAGGTTCTCAGCATGAAGAGTTCGTAAGTAATATGGTATTACAATTATGTAAGTTATCAGATGAGCCATGATGAAGAAATATTGATGGGTATGGTAAGTTACTGAAGGCCTTTCATAATCATCTACATATATAACTGATAGAACCATGACTCACATGGAAGTAGACCAGGCCTTCTGACATGAGAGAAGTCTTTATTGGGCAGGCAGTAGCAAGCTGCCTAGTGGACCAAGGCAGCTCCAGGCTGAGCAAAGCATGGACTTTTTAAGCTCTTTTGGTGGGGAGGGAGGGAAGGAGTCTGCAGGCCAGAACAGGGGGGCAGGTGTTGTCTGCCAGTCAGAACAACCCCAGCAGGGTGGGTTGTCAGTACTGTCAAAGCGGATGAGAGCGGGGTTTGCTTTTGTGGACGAGGGGAACTGAAGTGGAACAGGTAAGGGAAGGAAAGAAATATTGAGAGTTAAAGTTTTCCCATGGGGGGCTGGCTGCTTTGTGACTTATCAATAACATACTTATTACTTCATATCCAAACAGTGAATAGGAAAAAAGAGAGAAGCCCACCATACTTCAAGTTCTTTGATAAAAATACGAATTAGGATTCATCTATATATCTAAATTAGCACAGTAATTGAAATATTAGCAGCAATCTATTGTTAAATATTTTAAATTATAAAATAAATACCTTAGATGAGTATTTTTGAGTTAGGGAAATGAAAATATCAAAAATTCTTCTTGAAAATTTGAGCTGGACTAGAGATGCCATTTATCAAGGAAAGGGCCTGTTATAATTTATCAGCTTCCTTAGGATAAAAAAATGTATTTCTATCCCAAGCTCATATATGTACTTTCTGAGTAAGTGATGAATTTCCCCTCACCCCCTCCATACTCTGGCTCTGAAAGGATGAGAACGCCTATAAACAATTTTTGTGTATGTGCCCCAATTAAAGTGATAAAGTGATAAAGAAAGCCTCGCTTTTCCTCGCCTCTCCTGTTAGACACAAGTGGACCCTTAAACAAGCAGGTGTGGCTGGCCCGCCACCTCAAGAAGTGGCTCCCATTAACTTCACCTGCTGATCTTGGCACCCGCTGAGCTGCACTCTAGGTTTATGTATTATTTTTCTCATGTCAGATCTTTCCCTCTGAGCTCTTTACAGCTGACTCTTCATCTGAACTGTATGACTGGATTCCTGCCCCATACTCCTAGCGTCAGTCTTGCTTACCTCATATGCACCCCTCCACTTGCATGTGAGTAGCTCTCTGCACGGAACATGCCTAGATTTTCTACCTAGAAGACCGCTGCTCCTGGCCTGGGACAAGTGGTTCTTGTACTGCCACGCTTACTTCTTTCCTATGTAGTACTGTGACTTTTAGTTACATTAAAAATTACTGAGGAAAGATTTTGTGCTGACATTATAGTATGGCTTTTTAGTAATAAATATTTTAATTATGAAGCATGCAGTCCTAATACTGTAACCAGCAGGGCAAAATGGAATTTTGTCTCCTTGTCCATGTTCTTCTTTGAAATGTTCCTTACTATAGAAGACCCCTGCAGCATGCCAGACACGGAGATGGTTTGAGGCAAATGAGGCTCTTCCATCTCTGTGGAGCTGGCTCTGAAGTCTTTTTCCTTTTCAACAAATATATGGCACCTTTCAGTTTGGTCCCTGGCAAGCAAAAGAACCTGAGTGTACAGACCTGAGTAGCTGGTAATACTACTGCCTATTAACCTATGTATATCATTAAAAACCCAGACTAAGGAAAAAAATTTAAATTGAGATAAAGTAATACCCTCCCCACGCACATAAAGATTCCCTCAAATACAAAGAGAGGTTAAGTTTTAAAACAATTCATATTTATAACCGTTTCAGCTAGAAATTACCACCTTTTCAACTAATTTATGATAAAAAAATTCAGATGTCATTTTAGAACTGTGTCATCTCAGTAAGTTTAAGGGGTTCACTTATAAAAAAAGTAGACAAATTACAGAATATAGGTCCTGGAGGAAAAGGGCAAAATAAGGTAGAGAGGGTCAAATAGGTTGTTGTGCTTTTTTTTTTTGGTATTTTTGAGGCAGGGTCTCACTATGCAGTTCAGGCTGGCCTTGAGCTCACTTTGTAGCCCAGGCTGGCCTCGAACTCACAATGATCCTCCTGCCTCAGCCTCCTGAGTGCTGGGATTACAGGAGTGTGCCACCATGCTCGGCTGTTATGCTTTGCTGGGCATGGCAGCACATGCATGTAAACCCACCACTCAAGGTGAGGCAGTTGGATCACCTTGTATTCCAGGTCTGCCTGGAATACATAATGAAGGCAAAACTAGCTTTCATCAATCTCAAAAACAAAAACCAAAGAATTTAGAATCACTGGGTGTAGAGTGGCTATTCAAAAGGATGAGGAGAACCATCTTAAGCAATTTAGTGAGATCCTGTTTTGGGGGAGGGGTGATGCTAAGGATATAGTTCGGTTGTAGAGCACTTGTCTACCCCATATGCAGTAGGCAACTGTGGGTTCAATCCCTAATGCTACACAGCAAGCAAGAAAAAGATTTTGGGCTTTTATTTTGTAGGCCTTAAGTAATTTCTTTATAGTTTAGAAAGCTAACATTAGCTGGGTGTGGTGGTGCAAGCTTATTATCCCAGCACTCGGATCTTGGTGAACTGGGAGCCCAGCCTGGCCTACATAGTAAGTTGGAGGCCAACTTGGCTATAGTGAGTTCAAGGTCTGAGCTACATGGTAAGACCTTGTCTCAAAAAAAAAAAAAAAAAAAAGAGAAAAGAAAGCTAACTCTATTATGCGTTTACATATGCTTTACTATCAATGCAATCCAAAGTATCTAAATCTTTTTAGAGGGCCATGAACCTTAGCTGTGGGGAAAAAATTCATTTGCACATCTCCTCTTATGTTCAATGAGCTCCATCTGACACATTATGACCAAAATCCACACTCAAAGCAGGGGATAGTGACACATCCCTATAATCCCGGAACGCAGGAGGACTGCTATGAATGCGAGGCCCTCCAGGGTTACAAATGAATTTAAGGCCATCCTGAACTACACAGCAAGACCTCATCTCCAAAAGAAGGCACAAAAGCCCCTCACCCAAATGCACTCATGGTAAATAAAATTATATCGTAAGAAATCTTCTTCAATATCTCCAGAAAACATGTGGCTATCCTATACAATATAACATCTAAATTATAAATTCTTCTCTATCAAAAAATCAGAATATTCAGAAAAGGGGAAAAAAAACTTACATGCCATGATCAATGCACTCTACAACTTTGCCAAAGGCCCCTTCACCCAAAGTGTCCACGATTTCATCTAAAGTGTGGGAGAGAAGAGGAGGTGTAAGTATCTGAGTACAGATTATCTAGTTATTCAAACAATGAATGCTTAAGTGTGGAATATTTTCAAATGATCTCTATCAAAGCATAACTATGGTTTCAGCACTCAAATTATTTTATTTTCAGCTGCTACAAAAACAATTAGATAGAGCTATCTTTCTTGCTTTAATTTCAAATTCCACTGATTAATTTGGAACTTTAAGAGTAGAAATATTTAAACTCTACAGAAAAGAAGAAATACAAAAGAATAAATAAACCCACAAAAAACAAAACAAAAAAGCAATGAAGAGTTCTTTAGCCCCCCGCTGACAAACTATTCTTAAAAAGATTATTCTGTCTGCAAAGTTTAAAAAGTGTTGAAAAATATTCTATACATCTTGCTCTTAGAACGTCTCCACTTTGACAGATCAGATGACCCTCCTCATCATCCTCTATACTCCTGGATCTTTTCCTTCGGTGGCTCTTCTGGAACGGCAAGTGGGCAGCACCAAGATCGTCCAGCCAATGAATATATCAGAGTGAATTCAGGGCAGAATACGCAATTCATTCAGCGGGGAGATATTCAGGCATTCAGATAAGCACCAGGCCACGAACAGTTGGCAGGAGCAATTTCAAATTCAGTCCCCAGAAATTCACAGGGCACAGTTTATGTTACAGAAGAAAAACATGGCAAGGAACAGATTTTCAGATAAGATACTTAAAGTGGCAATAGAAAAAAACAACACAATTGTCTCTTTAAAATACTGATTTAATTGAAGTCTGAAATTTAAAGAATGCAATGTCATGATTTACTTATCTCTAGCTATAACTAGCATATGCTGTGAGTTGAGATGTCTAGTTTGTCAGAAAAATTGTTTTAAAATGTCAAGATTAATTGAAATTGTTCATATTTAGCATTATTTTAAAATATACATGATTAAAGTAAGAAGGAAAAATAAATGCTAGATAATTTCAGTGATCTACTAACAATTTTACTGAAGAAAACTTGGGAAAGAAAATAATGATTCCAAGTTTACAGATTAAGCAAGTGAAAATGTCTTTTTTTAAAAGGCTGTCTTTACTACATCTCCTACTCAGCACTCATTTTCACAATTTCAACACAATTAGCTGTTTACAAAGATGCACTACATTATGAAACTATGGTATATATAAGCAACATTTAAGTATCTGACAGTGCACCCTTCCGTATTTGTCGCTAAGCATCAGGAAAGAGGTTTCTTTCAAAGTAAAAAAATGTTTAAGTTGAAAGAAAAGACAAGCCCTTCATTTTTTCATACAAATATATAAACACAAAAATACATTTATTAGAATCCACAAACTCATGGTCTGGTCTGCAGAACTTGAGTAAATGTGAGCAAGTGTGAGCTAGCTATTAAATACACAGATCAGCTCTAAAAATGTGGAAATTTCCTCAGAGGATTCAAGTAATATAATGCTTCCAAACAGCATTACATAAACAAGAAACTTTTAGAAACTTAACACTGCTTAAAGAGCTTTCACACACAAATAAGAATTCACTCAGAATAAAAAAGCAATCAATCATACCGAACGTGACTGATGGCTTGAACAGTGTCTATTACGCTTCCTTTTAGGACTGCTTCTCCTGCTTCGGGCTGAGGATTTACTGCAGTGGACCCCGTAAGTACTTTCAATGTCTCTGTGGTAATGTCTAGGCACATATCCCTCGCAGTGGTCACTTCTGTATTCATCTATGTATCTCCGGTCCCGATAATCTCTCTCATTCAAGGACCTCGCTTCTAAATAATGACTGCAAACACATTACAGGGGGTCAAATTATTCTCTTCACTGTGGAGTAACAAGATTCAAATAAAACACTCAAGATTCCTTGGTTTAAACAGCTAACTCAATAAAGAAAAAAATGCAAATTGTTGAGTTAAAATTTATACTTATCTCACAAAATTTAACTTTAACCAACGAACAAATGGGTCCATATTTCTCCATTATAAAAACAGCAGCCAAGCACTTCAACCAAGGAACAAAGTTTGAGTGAAATTATGTTCAGTGTTTACTTAAATGTTTTTACCTTCTCGACAAAGTTAAAACCAAAAATCCACAAAACTGCTTTTCAGTCCTTTCCTCTCTTGTAGAGCCACTCACAATCAGAGGCAGGCAAAACAGGATTCCTTTCTCTTTTAATGTAAATGCATTTTAGATATCCCAGCACACAGGGAATTCTTCCGTGAAAAGTATATTAGAGATTCAAGGAGTCTTAAATACGTTCCAGCTCTTTTTTTATTTTACTGCTAACTAAATAAAGATCTCTGATATGCCATGGTTATAAAGCACATTAGTGACAAAAAATGAGACAGTTTCAAACCTATTAGAAATCATCTACTCTCTATACATCTAGCCTTCGGTTACTCTTGCTTGAAAAGATAACACAGCTTTTGAGGACTACATAGTGTGCTGAAAACATCTAAAACATATCCCATGCAAATGAGAAAGAGATGTTGCACAGCCTGCCTAGGATTACAAAAGTCCTCCCCCCCAACTCTGCCTTTGTATTTCTAATTTCCTGTTATTTCCTGCTTGAGAAATACAAATACAACCAAAAGCAGCATATTCTAGGCGCCACTGTGCTTGGATCCACAGATCCCTTTGAGAATCTGATGAAAGCTATGGACCCTCTTACCGAAAGAAACACACAGATTGCATGAACAAAAACTTAGCTATTTCATTGGGGTCATAGACCTTAGGCAGTAAATGGATCCCAGTTAAGTAGCCTTGATCTGATGGGGAAATAAAGAACACAGATTCAATTGGCCCCGTTTCCCGTCCCCCTCTCTACCTGGGATGAGTGTCCTCTTCAACAGAGTGCGAAGCTTCAAGAGGGATGCACATGGAGCACTGAGGGAGAGAGGGGACACCTGCCCAGTCAGACAAATCAGCTAAAATAATCCTGACAAGCAATGGAGTGACAGATGTTGCCTACATTGCCCTCACCAACCCTTTTACATTCCCCAGAGTATGTTGTCTTTCCTTTCCCCAGGGTGCTGGTTGAGGCAGAAACAAAGGAGAAACATTCTTTGAAACTATCACCAACAGTTTTCATCTAATTCAGGCTGGAGAGATGCAAGAACCCTTCCCAATCTCCTGTGTCAGTCTAAGTTCTAACTTCTGGATAACTATACTTAGGGTTAAGATCAAGGGTCTAGGTCAGCTGGCTTGAAACTTTCAGAGATCTCCACAAATAAATTACCACAGTCAAGGACATCCTGTTTAATTCTCTAAGAAATCCCCTCCGTGAAAGTCTGAAAAACCAGACAAAAACGCTAATAATCTTTAGTTGAAATACTGCATGAAATTGGAGCTACTCTTCAACCAAAAAGCAATTTATAGAATAAAACATGAGATAATGTAATACTGTGAGTATACTAAAAAGATGAGGACCTTTTCAATCTATAATGACCAATGGCCAAAGCTTACAGATTATATAAACAAGCTATGGACATTGTAGACAGAACGAACAGACTGATTTGATTTTAAAAAATATTCACTGAAGTATGTCTAGTGATTATTTCACTGTAACCTTTCAAAATGGCCAAAACTAATGAGGGAATGGGCATTCATTTTTATTTCCACACAGGTCCTGTGGGATATTAAAAAATTATATTAAGGCAAAGTCCCCACCAACAAATAATAAACATTTTGAGATTATTGTAGTCACAAAATATAATCCAACAATGCAGGAAATGCTGAAAGATTGCAAACAAGTACTTGGAGTCAAGAGAAAAGAATGAACTCAATCTGCTTAAAATGATCAAGGAAGAATTCATGGGGAAAAAAAAACAAGAAATACAGCTATATCTTAAAAAGAAGTCAGATTTGGGCAAAGTGAAATAGAAAATTGCAAGGGAGAAGAATGTCGTATTACCATTTCTTATTTTATAGCACATTAAGCCACAAAGGTTTAATGGACTTGTCTATGCATTACCTAGGAAAAAGTAGACAATTCTAAGAAGAGCAATTTTCATCCAGGGGAATAAAGACCAATTCTCTACTTGAGAAGAGATCAGCGTAGAGAGTAGTCCTTAAAAATGGTCTATTTAATAAAGATGATCAAATATGGCGTTATTAAAAATGACATTCCTAGGACAAGGTCATACTAAATCTAAAAGTCTGTATTTTAAGTATACTATTCACAATAGTTAAAGAGTATCAGTGGTTTAAGATTTGATATTCTGTAACAATGTTGTTCCCAATAATATAAACATGGCATTTACAACCACCTCAGTCTGCCTAATATTGTGTCCAAACTGGATTAAGCCTGTGGAACCAACTCATAGGCTACTGCCAAAGACAAATTAGAAAGAATTAATACTTTGTAATGTATGTGACAATGAGTTAAAATAATACATAATGCAAAGCTCTTATCTAAATAAGTATAAAACTATAATAGAAAAATACATTAAGATTTTTAAGAAAGTTCAAGAGGTTCATAAATATATCAGTAGACCAATTACCCAGAAATCTTAAAAGTTCAAATTAAAACATAACACGCTATGTTTTGAGACATGAGTACACAAAGGAGCATATTACAGATATTGGATCTGGTACAACTGCTACAAAAAGAAATGCAAATGTGTAGCAAAACTTTTTAACGTTCACACACTAACTTGAAAATGCCTCTGAAAATGTTTTCAGGAAATAATCAGAGGTAAAGATTTGTATTCAAAGATATTTTTAAGAAGAAATCAGAAATAATTTACATCCAAATAATCAACCACTAGCATCCTAAGGCCACCTTCTTATACTTTTCTACATTTTGAATTTTTGTTATTTTATAAAAACTATTCTCATAAAGTTTCTAATCTTCAAAAAAGCTATTAAGTATTCTGGGTTATGGTGAGCAATTAACCATTAAACATGTCTGGTGTCAAAGTCAAAGAGGAAAGTACTGGTCTAGTAGTGAACTATAAACTCTAATTATATTTTTATGTGGTAAAACTGAATATAACCAACTGTATACTCAAATCACTTCCTTGCCACATACACACTGTATAGTAAACCTATGAGTAATTAGTACTATGATGTCAAGCCTTGGGAGTATTTTGTACTTAATAATGGAATACAGATGTTCTTTTTATGATTCATTAATTAGCTATGGTCCTTAAAATCCTGCCATAACCTTCCTTTTACATAATGCACTGACTACAAAAACCTCACTATTTAGCAGAATAAGTCTGTTTTAGCATGGAGAAGGAAAAAATTACGTACTGTTTTTTTAAAGTAACCATCTGGCTAATTTAGAAAATAATCTGGTAAACTGTCTCAATGGAACATCCGACAAACAAGGACAAAACACAGAACCAACAAAACAAATGAGAAAGGGAAATAATCGAAAACAGAATGAAGGTCTACTCAGCTAGCCTTTTAAAAAGAAAAAATTCTAAATAGAACATCTCCAAATTTTATACCAGTAAGAATGTAATAAAACATGACACATGTGATTGTAAATTTTTATTGAAGCTCTTTCCTAAATTACTGACTACCTTTGTAAAGGAATACCTTGTAGAATAAAGCAAGCTTCTAAAAATCTGATATAACCTGCAGAACATGAGTACTAATCCCCAATGTACTTAACATTCCCAAATAGTATACATTGCTTTTTTTCTGAATTAAGCACCCCCACCAACAACATACATATCTCCCTCCTATGTATAAATTAAATAGACTCACTGGGCATTCTATTACTACTACTCAACCTTTTGTGTGTTTCACCTCCCGAACTATGTTATTGGCAGCTGTGCTCAACACGTTTGGTGCTGGGGATAGAACTGAAGGCTTCACACATACTATAGGCAAGTCCTCTCCCACTGAATGCCCCCCACCCCAAATATATTTTCCATTTGCTTACTGATCAGCTGTCTCTCCTGCTCCCAGGCAGATTTAGCTATGTGAGAATAAAAACCGTTTTATTTACAGCTATGGTTTTGGCACGTACAGAGGCTAGCCTATAATATGCAGTCAATTAGTGTTTTATGAATGAATAAATGTTGACTGAAACAAAAAGTAACAACACATGAGAGCTATTAAGCAAATGCAAACTATTACAACTAGTATAACTAACATGCTACTAAGTTCAAGAGTAATTTACCAATCAGATTCTTTAAACTGGTGATGTGGTTTACAATTCCTATTCTCCTGTGTACTACTGTGAGATCTCCTCTTCCGTTTGTGACTTCCACGGTAGCTTTCATGTCCCCAGCTTTCTCTGCTATCCCAATCAGGGCAGTGAGTTCGTTTGGAATGCCGCATCTGTTAATGGGGGGGGAGGGGATTGTGAAAGTTAAAGATGGTTAAGTAAATATTACAAACACACAGCACATGAGTCAAAAGGTCTCCAAATTTTTTAAAGTATGTTTCCCAAGGCATGGAGCACTATACTCCAGAGGGGCACAGACTAGTACTACATGACCTTAAATAAATTTTCGTTTAATTCTCCTTCAAGTAACAGTTATCTGCCTGATCAAAAATTTTTAAAAGGGCCAACAAAACAAAACAAAGCCTAGGGCTGGGGATATAGCTCAGTGGAATAAGTATCTGCCTGGCAAGTGCAAGATCTTGAGTTACATCTCCAGTATGGCAAAAAAAACCCCCACAAAGCTTAAGAGTCCTAGGTAGACAATAATATTTAGCTAGAAATTAATAACTTTGTTGTTTTACTTTGTCACCTATTTATACTGATTTTCTAATTAGGTTAGAAAACATGCTTTCTTTTAAAGATGTCAATGTTAAAACATGAGCTGGCTTAAATACCAAATGTCCTGCAGCTTTGGCAAAATTAATGCAAATTGCTAAAGTGAGAGCACTTAGGAATACTAAATATGGGAGGGAACTATGGATTAATGATAAAGAGTCTTTCATTAATGACTTTTTCCTCAAACTCTGGTAGAGCTTCTTTCTCTGAGTTTCAGAAGGACTCCAAGCTTTGAAAGTAACAGAGGGGGTAGACAGAACACAGTATTCAACAGAGAAAGAGAAGGGAAACCATAAAGTGCTTATCTTGAATGCATTTTTTTCTACCTGGCAGCTTTATTTTCAGATCATCTTTCAGTTTTTCTCAAAATTCACAGATTTGGAATGCCTCTGAAAAAGAAACCAATCTTTGAGGCAACCAATATACAAGAATGCACAGTGGCATGTTCACAGATCATTAGACAATGATGGTGACGATTCCCAGACATCATCTACACCTTCTTACATACAGCCTGGATTGCTTCAGGCTCAGTATCTGTGTTGACACAGTTTAACCTGCCTTCCTCTCCTTATCTTTTCCAAAATAATTCAATTTTTAACAGTGAGATCCAAACTTTGCTAAACAAAGGTGAATCTAAATGCTAAAAATTTCACATCTCAGCAAATGATCTGAGAAAGCTAAAAACAAAACTAATTTCTTCATTCAGCTTCCCAAAGTGGAAAAATAAGCAAACAAATCCAGTAAAATTTTAAATAATTTCAAATAGATCAAAGGTTTTGAAATGAGGCCCGTTCAATCCCGAGAGGCTTTTCCCTAAGGAAATCTGTATCATGTCATCAAACATTCAGATTTTTTTTTCTTTTTTTCAGTCTGGAGATGTCACCTACCTCTCTCCTACTTGCTAGGGAAGAGCACTCTATCAAAGAACTATCCCCAGTCCAAATATTTAGACACTGTACTTTAATTCTCTTGCTGATTCAAAGTCTAAGTCTGTAAGATAATATGACTTCTTTTTTATCTTACTTTAAAAAGAAGTCACCTCAATACGAGAAAGAGAAAATAAATGACAATACAAATTTACCTGAGGCAAAAAACAAAAAAAACTTACTTTAAAAGAGCCATAAAAGAGCCGTAATTTTTTTTCTACTTCTTGTAGAATTATTCTGTTCTTTTAATTACTAGATGTACTGTAACTACCTCAGGAGCTCAGCTTGGTTAAATATCCTCCCCCCCCAGCTCCCTCCCGCTTCCTGGGGAGGGAACCAGGGCCTCAGCAGTTATGCTAAGCACATGCTGTACCACGGCAAAAGTGAAGTGGATTCTCGGTGAAAGCACCAAATTTTGTCTGGTCGGAGTCAGTTAAAGTTCAATTCCGGTGTTGGTCCCAGTCCCTTAAGCCCCGCCCCCTGCCTCCCTCGGCAGCGCACGGGAATATTTCTCAAGAGGCGATGACAAGACTCCTGGGCCTACCTTCTCTGAGTAAGAATCGTTCCTTCAAACACCAAAAAATAGTCACACTCTCAAATTAGTTTTTTAAAATAACAGGCTAGAACCACATCATTTTTCAATAAAATCAACAGATACAACGATCTGTCTGTATGTGGCTCCAACACACCCGCACTGGCAATGTGACTCTCGCCACCCTGTTTAAGGCCTTGCAGCACTTGACAGCCTCATGGTGCGGACGCGGCCCGAACCCCGGAACCAGCCGCACGGTCGGCCTGGAGGAGGGCCACACGGAGGTGCGGAAGGAGCGGGACGCGGCGGCCAGCTCGGCTGGCGGGGCTGCCCGGACGCCCACCAGCGAGCCCGCGGTCCCCCACGGAGGCTCCCTCGGGGCGGAAGCGCGCCAGCGCCCGCCGAACCGCACAGAAGACGAGGGCCCGCGCGGGGTGACCCCGCACTGAGGCGCCCGTCCGCCCGCCACCTCGCACCCGGGCCTGCGCCCAGCACAGCCCGCACGGCCGTGGCCAGGGGCCACGTCCGGCCCGCGACACCGCGACGGGCCTGCGGGCCCTGACAGGGTCGCCGGCCGCGCCGGCGCGGCCGACCCGGGGCCCTGCGAGAAGGGCCGGCAGCAGAACCGCGACGCCCGGGCAGCTTCGGGGCTCACGGCACCAGCGGAGCAGAGCCCCGCGGGAACCGCCGCCTGCGTCGCCAGTCGTCGAGGCCGCAGGGTCGGCCGTTTGTCCAACAGCTGGTTCCGAGACCTCAGTCGGACTCGACAACTACCCGGACCAGCACACCTGGCCCAGAGCCTCACCTCCACGAAAGCAAAAGGCCCTTTGGCCGAAAAACGTCTCCAAACCGCCGTCGTCCCTGCGCGATCGCTGCGACAAACACCCCACAAAATGGCGGCAGCTCCGTCGCCCTACGATCCCCGGCCGGATCTAGCGCCACCTACGCCAAGCGCGCGCGCCCGCTCTCCCGGCGAGAGGCGGGGTTCCTGTGACGTCCGGGGCGGGGCTCGACCCCGGTGCTGGGCTGCACCTCGGCTGAGGGGAGCGTCCGGTTGTTTTTCTTATTGAAAGTGAGCACCATTGGGCGGTTCTACTTCTCCAGTGGTGTTTTGGTGCCGCACCCCTCGGCAGAGCCCGCCCTTGACCCGTTTCTTCCTCTGTCAGGGGGCGCGCTCGCACAGCGGGTGCCTCTCCCCTTCCCACCCTACATTCCCCAGGACCGCAGCAGCGCACGGACCACCGGTGGTCCCGGAGCGTTCAGAGGACAAGACGAGTGGATAGCGGATAGTGGACCGGGGAAGTGGTCAGCGGACCGGGGAAGTGGACAGCAGACAACAGGACAAGTGGGCAGCGGACAGAGGCAGTGGACAGCAGACAGGGCCCCTTGAGCCTCCAGTAGTTTAAAAAGGTTTGCATAGGGAGGGTGTGTCAGCAAGCAAGCCCAGTCGGTGTTTTTCAAATCAGGAGAAAACGAAAAGTGGGGATGTCAGACGATAGCAACCCTGTTCTGACCCCCCCTCTGGGCCAGGAGCTAGCTGGCAGTTTCCATGGGAACCTCCCGGTTATTTTGTCCCTGTGGGGTGGATTTGATTCAAACCAGGTAGTGAGGGCCCCTCCCGCAGGTTGCTTACTTATTTTTTTTGAGACAGGGTTTCCTATGTAGTTCAGGCTGGCCTTGAGCTCACTTTATAGCCCAGGCTGGTCTTGAACTTGCAACGATCCTCCTGCCTCAGCGTCCCGGGTGCTGGGATTACAGGCTTGTGCCACCATGCGACCATGGGTCATTTACTTTGAATGACATGTTTGCATCCCGAGACTCCCCAGGAGTTTTGGGAGCTTGTGTGTGCACGTGCGCGTTTAGCACGTAGAGGGAAGCACCCGGAGCGGGAAGGAGAGGAGAGCCCAGGGAACGGGTTAAGGGAGCCAGCTGGTTGTGGCCTGTGGTCCCTGTGTGGCAGTGCTGAGCAGCAGAACCTTTCAGAGGTGCGGCCTCCCAGGGGGTGAGCCAGAGCCCTCAGGAGTGTATCCCTGCGGGTCTCGCAGCGTGGTTGGCCTCCCCAGAGTGCAGAGGCATCCTGTAGACTTCCTCTACCTGCTGCTTCCCTTTCCAGTTCTCTACTCTGCCATGACCCACAGCCACGGGAGCCTCACAGCTGGTTCCATGCCCATGAGACCCACCAGCCACCAGAATCATGAGTCAAACAAACCTCTTGTTGAGTGCTAGGCTGTGGGTATTTTGTTACAGAAACAGAATGGACTCAACAGGAGGCAAAGGCCCCTAATGCTAAATGCTGGGAAGGAATGAGGAATGGTTAGTTCCAAAGAGTGTCAAGGGCATGCTGTATTCTGACCAGCATTCATTTGACACAAGACCAGAGGGTGTAAATCACTGGTGGAATGCAAGGCTCTAGTTTGCACCCCCAGCACTCAAGACAGACAGAGGGCATTATGGCCTGTGTTTAGATGTCCCCCAGTGCCTCGTGTAACCATAGGTAGTGGCTTTTGTGGAGTGGCTGGATCAAGACTGTGAAGTTGGAACTGATTCATGGTGCGATGCTAGGCTCAAGGGCACTAGGATTAAGGGAATGCTACTTGCCCTAGGTAGTCTGGATAAGATAAAAGGAGCAGAAAGATGCTGTTAAGGTCCTATGCTGTGTTTGCTACCTTATGGGTGCCATAAACTGTAGTCTATAATGCCCTTCTGCCAAGCCACCCTACCCTGGAGCCAACTGATTATGGACTGAAACTCTATGAACTGACCTAAATAAACCTATCCCCCTTTAACTTTGGGTGTCGGGTATCTTGTCTCAGCAAAAAGAGAAAAGTAAGATAGAGGCAGGAAGAGAGAGAGACAGACAGAGCGAGAGAGACATAGAGACAGAGAGAGAGACAGAAAGAGGACATACACAGAAGAACAGAAGTGAAAATTAGGAGGGTAGGGTTGGATCGTGAGCCCAGCGGCATGTAGGAGTACTGAACTCTTACACCTTCTTAAGTAAAAGGATAGAATCTTAATACCTATAATGATCTAATACCAAAAATGTGCCATCTACTTTGAATAAATAATATAAATCTGAATAAATTTCATGAAATTGTACCCCACTTCAAAAAGTGAAATAAAGCAGCATTCTTGGAAGCAGAGCAGGAAGATCAAAAGTTTGAGCCTGGGCAACTTACTAAGCTCCTGTCCAAAAAAAATAAGGCTGAAGATGTAGAGGACACAGCACAGTGTGAAGGGCCACCTTTGGAATTTCATGTCCTTTAAGACACTGTGGTGACCACATCAATTCCCACCCATTTCCCTGCTCTTTACTCCAGCAAGGGAGAAACTCCTCAGTGGCAGACCACAACACACTGTGTGCTTTCACCACCCATGAGTGCCTGCCAATTTTGCCCAAAGAGTAAAATATGTTGGTTCTACAGTTTGTTACATACACTGTTTCACGGACCTCCATCGAATGGAGGATTGAGCTAAACAGACATCTTGAAAGGTAAGGTGGGGCTCAAATTGCAGCAAACGGTATAAATTTAAACTGGCACCGAGGTTCCTGTTTGATGGAATATGAGCAATTTTTGCCCCATGAGAATTTAAGACATTACACAGTTCTGCTTAAAAGAGCAGCACAAAGTGCAAAGGCAGCCATATGGAATGTCCACCTGCAGTGGCCCTGTTTTACAATTGCTGCTTTTTTGTCCTAAAGTAACTTTGACTGCTTTAATTTAAATGTGCTACCCAAGGGGTCAATGGTGTAGCTCAATGCTAGGGCACCTGCCTAACTTGCAGGAGGCCCTGGGGTTGATCTCCAGCACTGCAATCAATGATCCAATCAACCGGTGCCACCATGAGGTCTAATATGTGAAAGCATGTAATGATCAGCAGGAAGCTGAGACTCTGTGGCCAGTGTCTCTGATACGCAATGTGGACCTATAATGCTTCAAATTATTCTCTTGTAGTTTGGCTGGAGGCCAGGACCCCACTTATATTACTTTTGGAATGTCAGTGCCCAGAAGCCACTAAGTACTGTATAAGCTACATTTGCCATTTTGCTCAATTGGTTTAAATTCCAGCGTGATCAAATCAAAGGCAGACATTTGCTCTCCATGTCTTTTTGCCAGATATCTTAACACTTATGATAGCCTTAACATTTTCCACTGAGACAGTTCTCTAGCAAATAAGCAACTTGGTCAGAAGATTTAGTGAAAAGATTGATTTATATTTTTAGGAATCCACTACCAGCAATATGAACACTGCCTAACCAATAACCTCATTTCTTCACAATATGTGTATATATGTCCAAATGTGTACAAGAAAAACTTAAACCATGTGTTAAAATAACTGTAGTGGGTGTGGTGGTGCCTGTAATCCCAGTGCTTGGGAGGCTGAGACAGGAGGATTGTTGCAAGTCAAGACTGCCCTGGGCTACATAGTGAGTTCAAGGCCAGCTCAAACTGCATAATGAGACCCTGCCTCAAAAAACAAAACAAAATAAAAATACTCCCAAAAATATAAACTATGTAAAGAAATATTTGCTATGAAGAGCTATCAGAAGAATATTCATGTCACATATTATAGGATATGTATTCTACATGCTTAAGATAGAAAACATTTATAAAAGCAAACTTCCAAATGTTAAATTATTGTGTAAATTAATCAAATTCTTATCATCTTTATAGTGTGACCTTTACAAAGCTATAAGTGAACCCCTACTAAGTTATAAACTCTGTAATAAGATGTTTATTGTGGATAATTACCAATCTATAGACAATTAAATTTTTTGGTTGTCTTTAGCTATCAGTTAAATACTCATTATATGCTAACCGCTTCCTAGACACAATCTCATTTAGTAATCTAAACAGCCCAATAAAGCTTGCCCTAGAATCATCATAGTTATCTTCCTGGAAGCAGGATTCAAATCAAGACCTTGCTTGCACCAAAGCTCAGTTTTGTTTTACTGACTATTTCAACACATTTAACAAATACATAGCAACTTACTCTACTTGGTGATCAGATGAAACTATGTTGAGTCCATCTTTTGGCAAGAAGAAAATGGTTTGTCTTTAAAAACCATGTCTCAAGGTAATATAATCCCCAAAGCTCCTGTGACGAAACAATGGGTTTGTTTCTCTTTAGCGCCTCGAGGTTTGAGCCTGTTCAACAGCAAGTCACAATGGCCTCCCCAGCACCCCATATGGCCCAGGATGTACAATATCCCCAGTTTCTCCAATGTTTCCTGGCACTAGTTGAAAGGAAAAGTCACAAGGCATAACATTCAGCGAGATTACCTAAAACCAAACAGTGCTGAAGGGTCCCAGATTCATAATATACTATGGTGTTTACATGGGTGGGGAGGGAGTAGAAGGTGTAGGATGTGATTGAATTTAGAGGTGCTTAGGGGATTCAGGAGTTTGTAGGTTTGATCAAAGGTTGGTCTTTTCAGTCTTCTTGTCACTGTCTGATATTACCAATGAAAAGGTTTCAGAGCTAGGTTAGAGCTGAATGTCCCCTTTGGATATACCTGCCACACAGACTGATGACTTTTAGGACTCTTTGAGCTATTGTTTTTGGAAACTGTAGTAGATAAGCAATTTTATTAAAAATCCTTCCATTTTATAGCCAAAAGGATGTGATAAGTAAAGTGATAAAAAGACTTAATGATGGATTCTTAGATTCTTAATTGTTATGGATTAGTCACATCATTCTTCCACATTAGTGTAGACAATCAGGAATTGAACTAACACCTTTCATCAGCTTCAGATGTCAATCCAGCATGGAGTCCCTGGGGGTTTTCTTTGTTTATTTTCTTGAGATAGGGTTTCCCTATACAGTTCAGGCTGGTCTTGAATTCGCAGTGATCCTCCTGTCTCAGCCTTCTGAGTACTGGGAATATAACAAGTGTGTGCCACAAAGATCCAAGGAGTCCCTGGATTTTGAGGCAATAACTAAAATATATCAATTTCCTCCTATCTATCAAATGTCATGCTATAGGTCACTATGCCCTAAAGTCACATTGAAAAAAAACAACAAAAAAGCTTCTCTAGGTGCAGCATGGTGGTGCTTCCCTGTAATCACAGTTACTTGGGAAGCTGAGACACAAGGATCACAAATTTGAGGATAGCCAATAAGATTTTTTCTCAAAAAAAAAAAAAAATACTGGAAATGTAGCTCAGCAGACCCTCAGTTCAATCCCCAGTAACACACACACACACACACACACACACACACACACACACACACACAAATCCTGTCTGCTGCGTTTTCCCTAGTGAATCTATTGGATGAATTTTTTCTCAGTGTTTAAAAAATACTACAAGTGGCCCTGAATCAAGGCCAGCAGTTTTCTGAAGCTGTTGGTTTCAAGCAGGAGCCTAAAGCGGTATCTTTCTATGGTCTGTTGGCCACTTCAGAACTTTAGAAATGTAAAGGTCAATTCACTAGAAAGAAACAAATAACTAAATAAATTTTACTCCGCCCAGCCAGCATGGCGTGCCAGGAGCTCCGCCTCAGCCCTGGAGTTCCGCCTGGCCCCCGGGGCATGCCAGGCACTCCACCCCATCCCCGGAGCTCCAACCGGCCCAGGGGCGTGCCAGGCACTCTGCCCCCGTCCCTGGGATGCCCTGAAGACTCGCCTGAGGCTATAGATGCAGACGCGCTGACAGAGCCTGGCGGTTCGCTGTGTAACCCCGCCTACCCGACCAGACACCCAACGGCTGTGAGGGATTGCCAAAGGGTGCTTCTCCACTTCCTGCCATAGCAATTTGTGTACACCCACATATTATATAGCATATTTAGGAGCAGCCAAGATTCTTCCCAAAGTAAGAGCATGAGGGAGTAAATAAACCAAAAGTGCAGTTATTACCAGTAGGAAAACCACTGACAGGGTGGTAGAACAACAGAAGTGAAGTGGAGAAAATTGATTAATTGAACGAGCCATCATCTATATAACTGAGTAATAAAGACAAAGATAACATTATGTAATACAATATCCAGTGGTAACCCCCTACTATTTTCTCTGTAATTTGGTATTTCCTTTATTGTTTTTGTGTGAACAAATGCAAAGACAACACTATGTAATACAGCATCCAGTGATGGTTCTCTACTCTCTCCTCTGTAATTCAGTATTTCCTTTATTGATTTTGTTATAACAAATACAAAGATAACATTATGTTATACAGCACCCAGTGCCAATTCCCTACTATCTTCTTTATAACTTGGTATTTTCTGTATCGTTTCTGTGTTATTTTGGGTTCTTTTGTCTTAAAAATAAAATTTAAAAGAAAGAACTACAAAATCATCCTGATTGACCATGTTATCACTGTAGATCAGACATCAGGCTGGGACTAATTGTCTTGGGCAACCTATATAGGTTTATCCTGGATGAGCTTTTATATACATTCATAAGGGTTAAGGAAGATATCTCTCATCAAGGTTAGTAATTTAGAATTTCTGAATCCTTAATGCTGATCTTATCAACTATCAGTCATCCAAGGAGAACATAAAAGGAAAATATAATTATCTAAATCTCTTAGGCACATTGTGGGAACCTACATAAATGTATGGCTATATATAACACATATTAATTTCAAAACCTCCTGGTTTACTCTCTATTTTAATGTATAAATATCAAACTCCTATTTGATATAATTATAGGAATTGCAGCATTCTACAGAGTACTCTTACAGTTTCTGAAGTGGTTGTTAGTATTCCTGGTGGTTTCCTGGCATCTCCAAATTCCTATTTCTGGCTCTCTCCTTCCGTTCCCCATACTGTCACCATGCTATACTATATACAGCTGCTGTCCTGCCTTATTTTATAACATTTTATGCCAACTATGGACACAGACTTCTTTAGTTTCCAAAGCTTACAAATATATAGCTTGTATGAGGAATATGCTTAAAAATTTCAGGACACTGGAAGGTAAGTACAGCACGAAAATGAGAACAACTTAAAAATTAGTATCAAAACTCACTATTTCTAGGGTTCTAAATCATTCCTATTACAGGTAATTTCTTACTGTTCTATGTTTAGATGCTGAATAGCAAAGTTCCTTGGGATCAACTTTGAAGCTTCTTTTAAGAATTTTCTTCCTTTTCCTGTTTATTGTTTTGTTCTTCCTTTACCCCCTTCATGAAATAGTTTGGGCAGCTACTTCTGACACTGTCCTGGGTGCTGGGACACGAAAGTATACAAGATGAAGTACTTGCCCTCATTACAGCTTAGGTTACAGTGGAAAAGAGAAGAAAATGGAAATAAAGTACTTGCACATTCTACATGTGCTATGAAGGACACAAACCAGATACTAAAAGAATAACAGGCCTGGTTTAGGTCACGTGGTCAGAAAGGGACTGCTGGCAGATTTGACAATTTAGTTGACAGCTAAATGGAAAGGAGAACCTGGCCATATGAAGAATTGGATAAAACTCAACTGGAAGTCTCTTTTAACTCCATCAGAAAATACATGAGAATAAAGTTTCATTTGTGACTGTGGTAGCAAGGAGTCACATATATGTGACCACAGAAGTCTGAGGTTTGGATCTGCACCAAGAGAGAACCACTCTAACAGTACTTATGTTTCAAGTATTTTTAGAAAGCAAAGAACAAAGAAGAAAGCAAGGTTGTATTACTGCATCAGTGATAGGGGACAGCACCAAAGATGAGGGGCAATTGCTGGAGAAGGATCTTGCATGATATTGAGCCCTCGACAGGCAAGAGACAGCACTGTACCTGCCTAGTTTGTTAGTTTATTAAGTACTGTGTTCAGACAAAAGTGACTTGGTTAAAATAAAAAAATTAAGCATTATCTATTCCTTTCAATAAACAATTTTGCATGCTTATATCTGGTAATCTGAGTAACTGATTTGAAGACAGCAATACGCAATATAATAAGGATTGGTGAATTCCTACTATCTTGTCTAGTGAAACTCTGTATCATCTCTGTTTTTTTAATTATTCTTTTTAAATTATCTTTAATGGTTTGATCAATCTTGGTAATCTGAGCTAATAATATGTAATATAACAACAATGTTATTTCCTATCATTTTGTTTAGAAACCCTGTATCATTTTTAATGTTTTTGTTTTGTTTTGTTTTCATCTGTGATGTTGTCATTTTGCTACTGTTCTTTTTTTACTACTCTCTTTAAAATAAAAAAAAAAGTGACTTGGTGCCAACCACCCTGCATGGCAGGAAGGATTGTTCCCAGCCTTGGCTAGACTCAAGAACACACACTGCTGGTGCACTCAAGGACATCTGTCACTAAAATGACATTTCTTTCTCAAAGGGGGTGTCTTAGTCATTTTTTTGTCATCGCTGAAACAAAGTACGCAATGCCCAAAATGAAGGAAGGAAAGGTTTATTTAGCTCACAGTTTGTGGAGGTTTCTGTCCATGATCTGCTGGCTCCGCGGTGGAATTTATGCACAGCGGAGCACTACTTTGCCAAACAGAAGATTACTTGTGTCATGTGTAGGAAAACAGATGCACTTTGAGACCATGATGTTTTGTTGGTTTTTTGTTTGTTTGTTTTGGTCCTCGCGGTGCATTCGAGGCTGACCTTGAACTCACTATGTAGCCCAGGGTGGGCTCAAACTCGGCCATCCTTCTACTTCAGCCTCCTGAGTGCTGGGATTACAGGTGTGCACCACCAGGCCGGCAAGAGAAATAAATCAGACACATAAATTTAAAAATGGCACGACGGCTCTTTACATGGGAAACCCAGAATACAAATAAATTATGGAGAAGAGCTAAAAGCAGATGATAGGAAACGGAGACATCTTTTGCAAAAGAAG